>JAOQML010133606.1:0-16751 GCA_027568935.1 Erythroxylum urbanii | reverse complement strand
TATTTAATTATATCAATAATAAAGTATAAATATTGAGTCATTAACATTAAAAATTAAACATAAATTTATTTTATTTAAAAAACACACATGTCTATATATATATAGCAGTTTCAATTTAATTTAAAACCAAACCAAATTACATATCTTTTATCAAATTCAATTTATTTTGTGGTTCAAATTTATAATACTCCTAACTCATGCTTGTCCATTTTATTTTTGAGGTGAACGTTAAAACACAATGTTCAACCGAGCTAAATCAAGATTTGAATACCTTTCTTCTGATATGAGTGGAAGCATGTGCCATTGCATCGTAACATTTAACACTCATAGTTTTTGTAAAATTTTTGTTTCATCTAGAAAAAGGACTAGGTGTAAACCATCTAGTTTGAGACTAGTTCTAATCATGTTCATGTAATAATCTATATTACTTTGTCTAGATGGCCAGTCACATAGTAATAAAGACTGTACTCCACATTAATCAAAAAGCAAATCTAGACCATCTAAAGATGATGTGCTGAAACAATTTACTTCATCCTAGCCCCAGAATAAAGATGTTTCCTTTCCCATCAAAACAACCATATGTTTATTTAGCAAAATAGTGAACAATGCAATTCAACATGATCAACAAATTCTAGAGAAAAATGTGAATACTTTAATTTTAGCATTAATTAAAACATAACCAACTCATTATTTAAAAATCTCTAACAAAGAAGTTTGAAAGGTATCTAACAAACTTCATTCGAAATGGACTTCATATTTCAAAATCATAACCAACTCCAAATTTAAAAATGGACTTCATTCGAAATGAAGATTGAAAGGTATCTAATGAAGAAGTTTAACAATTTCACCGTCAACATTTACAAAACCAACTCCACATTTATAGAACCAAATTAACGACTTCATAATCAACCTATACATTTACAAGACCATGACGACGACGACGACAACGAGGTGTGGTGCACGAGAGATAATTATATGGTACCTGAAGCAGATGCGACGATGATAGCGAGGAAGAGCAGCGATGAGGTGTGATGGCACGACGTGCGGCGACCTTCGATTGCGACAGAGATGACGTCGCTGGCTCATTGAGGAGGCGCGATGGGATGATAAGGAGGCATGGTGGGACAACGAGAGCTACGGTCAGATAGGGATGGTAGAAGAGAGAAAAAATGAGGTTGTGATGGATGAGGGGAAATGGGGGGCAAGGAAGTTACAGTAGATTTAGGTTAAACGAAAACAATGTCCTTTGATGTTAAACCAAACGATGTCATTTTTGTTTTCTTTAAATGCCTAACCAAAAGCAAACGAAGACGTTTACAACTAAAATTTACCAACGGTTTTTTCATCGGCAAACTCTAGCATTATTTACTTCACCGCGCATTCTCGCTTTCTTTACTAACGAACACTTTTTACCGCCACTATATTCCGTTGAAAAATTTGTCGGGATGATTTCCCTCCATATTTATAGACGGATATTTTTCTGTCTTTTCCCGACAATTGTACCCATAGAACATGATTTTCTGTCGTTAATTTCCAACGGTTCAGTTTCCGTTAGTTATTGTCCATCGCTAATAACTAATTTTCTTATCGTGGAGAATAAATCCAAGGGTTTCTATCTATGAGTAGTACTTAAAGAGGCATATATAAGGTGTTATCGAAAAAGCATAAATTCAATGCTAAGTGAACAGGTTTAGCCAGTACTTAGGGAAGAACATAGACAAAAGCAATCCTCCCACTTATAAGAAAAAAGTGAAATGGCCAAATAAAAAGATGATAAAAGAAGTTAATAAAGATAAAAAACAATTTTAATAAGAACAAAAGGACATGTCACTCATAAGAAATACAAAAATATTGGACACAATTCAAGATTTTGGAACAAAGAGAAGGAAAATAATAATCAAGTAGGAAGATTTAACATTTCAAAATTAATAACATAAGAAGAGTTGGACCAACCAAAAGGATAAGAAGTAAAACAAAACTCAAACACTTTAGACTTGAAAGTAGACTACTCAACTGGTTATATTGATATACATAGTATGTAATCCCATGTATTTATAACTTTATGGATGGGTTTATATATATGTATTGATGATCTTTTAAGCAGAACCTTATATATCTTTTGATGATCTTTTGAGCAATCCTATATTCAATAGTATGTATTAATAATCTTTTGCACAAGCTTAAATATAATATCAATAATCTTTTAGATGTATTAATGTTATTTTGATGGCTCACATTCAGTATTGATGATATTTATTTTGATCTTTTATAACATGTATGTATTATATCTTATTTATTCAATATGTTTAAAGTTATGTGCATTACTACTTATATACAAATTATACTATGATATACATATTAAATGCAAGTTTTTAGAGGTTTTGTAGAGATAACATATAAGTTTGTTAGAAGACTTTTGTTTGTATAAGGAGTTTATCAGGTGAAAAAAATGTAGTTAATCAATCAACAGATGCAGTTGTATGTTTGATGTACTTCAAAGATCAATTATATATTTGATTAAAGATTTAGGGTTGCTAGTTTTATTGATGATCTAGTTTGATTGACGATTTAGAGCTACTAGTTTTTATGGTGCTTTTCGTGACTGATTACAACATATATAGTAGTCAATGAATTGATATTTTTTAGCTATGTTTTGAAATGTTTCACTGATGAAACATATTTTTAACTGATAAGTTTTAAAGCTATTATGCGTGGGTTTCTTTGGTGATCATTTTGAAAGGGTCTTAGCATATTTTTGTTGGATGACTTCCCGTGACTTTTAGGTTGAATGGTTCGATTCATCTTATGAAAAATGATGAAAAGAATGAAGTAGTACCTAAAGATCTATCTGAATGGACAACAGCTGAAGGGGAGGGAGCGCTTGGTAACTCTCAAGCGATGCATGCAATTTCCATTATCGTATATGAAGAATGTTTCAATATGATATTAGTGTGTGAATTAGAAAAATAAGCGTGGCATATATTACAAACAATATATGAGGGATAAAAATCAATGGTAGCTTTAAATTTTAAATATTGGTCATTAGATTTGAAGAGCTTAAGATGGAGAAAGTGAAACTATTGAAGAGTTTCATAAGTGGCTGCATGATATTGCTAATCAAGCACATCAACTTAGGAGAAGTACTTAAATTTAAAACTTGTCAAGAAAACCTTGAGATTATTGCCTCCTAGTTTCATACCAAAGATTGCAATTATTGAAGAAGCTCATGATATCAATGAGTTATCCTTAGATAAAAAAATTGGAATTCTTACAAACTTTGAGATGAACTTGTTAAGAGACAAATGTGACAAGAAAATATGGTAAATAGGTAATATAAGTATTATTATCTGGTAAGAGCTATATCCTTTAGTTTTAGCTTATTATAAGTCTTTAATGAATTTATTATGTTTTTGTAAATTATTCTTTTAAACAGTTACCACCTATCTCATAATTAAAGCATACATTTCTCAGAATTTCTAATATGTACAACTTCCATCTTATTTTAAATGTATAATTATCATCTTGATACTCATTATCATCTACCTCTAGACCATAACAAGTTTCATCATACTCTTACTTTTTCTACCATGTGAACAACTTTTTATAGAGGGTAACCATTAGATCAAACCAAGTTGATTATGTTGGGTTTTATGTTCCTTTCTTAAGTGGAAAAGTCCTAGATTATTGATAGAAGTCCATAGTAGTTTAGGTCATATTTTGCGTAAAAAGCTAGGATTTTAACTCTCAAAATGAAGCAAAAAAATTTGAAGAAGAGAGGAAAAACAACCACAGAAATATACACTATTAGCTAAGTTTTGAGTGTCAATGAGAGATCATTTGTGCTTGGTTTGATTAGTGTAGGCAAGTCAAGTTTCCTCATCTAAAGCTCATCATTTATTTGGTGTATTTTTTGAGTTTCTCTCTTGTATTATCAAGTATTGTTACTTGTTGATGTTATTAAGGATGTGTGCTTATTTTTGACATAGAACATCTATTTTCATAAGTTTTCTATTTCCAGAAGTTTTATATTTTCATAAAGTTTCTTATTTCAGTAAATTTCCTACTTGTGTATTATTTACAATTTTTTTAAAGATTTGAATTATCATCTTAAGCCTATAACTAGGCCTCTTAAATATTGTATATTACATCAATAATACTCTCATATTTAATTAGCTTTAAGTCTTCTATATAAGTGAATGTTAGTGTTTCTTCTAATTAAGTTTATTGTTTAGTTATTTATTGTTTCTTACTGCATCAGTTGGTATCAGAGTGGGTTGATTCATCCTTTTCATGGCTAATGAAAACAATAAAAACATAAATCACAAATATATATAAATTTAGGTTGGCTCAGGAGAAAGACAAACTTAAACCTTCTCGTAAAAGTTATATGAGGGAAGTTTTTAGAGTTTCTAAAGAAAGGATGAAGACCTTGCTAGAACCTCCTCCACATGGGAATCATTTTTAGGAAGAGAAGACTAAAGATAAGTAGAAGGTGGGTAAAAACAAGAAGGTTTTTAAGGACAATAATCCCTATGTCAAACCTTAACTTGGAGTGGAGAATTAGGACATTTGTAAAATTGGTTTTTCAACAAAAATGAATATTATAGAGCACGAGAAAGATGTTGACGCCATTATTTGTGGACTTGATGGGGGGGGGGGGGATGATGAAGAGTATGAGAGCCAGGAGGCAGAAAAATGAGGAGTGGGAGAATTATGTAATTTAGAGATTATTGTTGGTTCTAGAATAAGAAGATAAGACCTAACGACATTAGTTGTTTCAGACACAATGTACCATTATAAATTAGTAATTTGATGTGATTATTGATAATGTGAGCTACATAAACATTATTAGTAAAGAATTGGTGAAGTGGTTAAGATTAGAAACCAAGAAAAACATGGACCCTTACATAATTGGATGAATTAAATCGACAAACAAGCTTTGAGTGACTAAACATTGTAAGATACCTTTTTTTATTTGTCAATATTAGGATAAGATTTATTTTGAAGTTGTGGATATGAATGCTTATCACCTATTATTAGGAACGCCTTGAAAGTTTGATGTTTCTACCTAACATAATGAATAGGAAATATGTACCAGTTGGACAAAGGTGGAAAACTTTTTTGTGTTTCACTTGCAACAAAAGAATTCCTAGCCTAAAGCTTTCAAAGTAGAAGGGTGGACTTTCCTTATTATCACTAAGTCAAAATGTGAAATATTGATGACAAACTTTTCTTCTGATGAGTCATTGTACCTTAATTTACTAGAACACTTAAGGATGAGTTTTTCATAAGTAAAAGGGACTAATGTAGAACATATATTTCCATAAGTTTCCTATTTCTATAAATTTCATAATTTCACAAGTTTTCTATTCCTATAACTTTTCCTAATCCTATAAGTTTCCTAATTGTTTTTAGTTTCCTATTTTCTTTAAGAATATGACTAATTTGTTAAGCCTATAAATAGAACAATTAAACATTGTATAAGACATTCTATCAGTAATACTCTCATATTTAGTTAGCTTTAATCTTTCTCTATAAGTGGATTATAATATTTCTTCAATTAAGTATGTAACTTAGCTATTTTTTTTTTCTCATTGAATCAGTGAGTATTAGAGTAGGTTGAATCGCCCTACCCATGGTTAATGATAATAATAAAAACACAAATTGCATTACAGATAACTCTAGGTCAGATGACTAGGGAAGGCACTAAGGAGGATGGAGCATCGAATTATCTAAAAGTTGGAGGATCGTTTAGAGGCTTATTTTAGGTAGATCTTAAAGTGGTTTAGTTTCCTTAACCCTATTACTAATAGGGATAGAGACTATAATGGAGATAGTGTTAGGGTAGTATGAGTTTTAAAGCGCTTTATTCAAAGACTTGTTCTTATTTAGGGTTGTAAGCAACCTTCCTACATAGTGAATTAGAGTCAGATAAAAAGTTCATATATAGTGAACCACAAAATTGAAGAGGTCTTGACATCAATTTTAAGTTCCAAATAAATATTCATAACTTCAATGGAGATTTTAGTAATGAAGGAGTTCGTAATTAAATCACGGATATTAAGTGGTTCTTTGATTATCATGAAATCTCAAAAGTCAGAAAGGTAAATATAATGACTTATAGGTTAAAAGAAGTTACCTCTATTTGGTGGGAGAAGATCAAAGAGAGGAGATGGTGTGATGGAAAGGATTTATTTTGATTTTGACATGGATTAGATGAATGATTTGGAGGAATTTTCTACCCCTAGATTATGTATAGATTCTCCTTGAACAATACCAATGATGCAGATAAGGTTCTTAGTTTGTATAAGACTATACTAAAAAATCATTAGGTTATCGCAATGTAATAATTTGGAACATGTAGAAGGGAAGATGATTTTGAGATTCTTTAATGATTTAATTCTTGCCTTAAAGGACAAGGTTGGGATATTGTCAATTTGAACTTTTGGAGGCTCAAAATTTGAAATTGAAGGTAAAATTTTTGACTTATAAGAGAGGCAAACTTGAGCCTTCCCAGAAAAGTTTTTGCATTTCTACAAAAAGGATGAAGACCTTGCTAAAACCTCATCTATATGAGAATTGTTTTCAAAAGGAGAATGTTATAGATAAGCAAAGGGTAGGTGAAAATAATGAGGCTCTTAAAAAGAATACTCCCTATATTAAGCTTTAACCTATATTTTGCTACTGGTGTGAAGAATTAGCACATTTGTCAAACCTGTGTCCCCAGTAAAAGTTGAATATTGTGGAGCATGAAAAAGTTACTAATTCCATCATTCAGGTACCTGATAGGGATAATGAAGAGTATGAGAGCCAAAAGGAAGACAATTAAGAATAGGAGAATTATATAATTCAAAATTTAGTTCTAGCTCAAAAATAAGAAGATAAGACCCAATGACAACAATTATTTCAAACACGTTGTACCATTGTTAATCAATTATTTGATGTAATTATTGATAGTAGGAGCTACCATAACATCATTAACAAAGAAGTGATGAAATAGTTAGGATTACAAATTAAGAAACACCTAGACCCCTATAGAATTAGATGGATTAATTCGACAGATAAGCATTGGGTGACTAAACATTATAAGCTACCTTTTTATATTGATCAATATCGAGATGGTATTTATTTTGATGTTGTAAATATGGATACTTGTCACTTGTTATTAGGAAGGCCTTAGTTCTTTGATGTTATTTCCTAGCATGATCAATGGTAAAATGTGTACAGGTTAGAGAAAGGTGAATAAATTTTATGCTTCAAACAAAACAAATTAATTACTAGCACAAAACTTCCGAAGTAAAGGGTACTTTCCTTACTGCCATTGAGTCAGAATGTGAAATGTTAATAGTGGGCTTTCTTCTAATAAGCCATTGTCCCTTGATTTACCAGAATAATCATGGTCCAATTTTTCTTAAGTAGAGGGGACTAACATAGATCATCTATTTTCATAAGTTTCCTATTTTTATAAGTTTCCTATTTACGTACATTTCCTATCTCCACAAGTTTTCTATTTCTATAAAGTTTGCTATTTTATAAGTTTTCCACTTGTTTTTAGTTTCCTATTTACCTTAGGATTAGGACTACTTTTTAAAGCCTATATATAGGCCTTCTAAACATTGCATTAGACATTCTATCAATAATACTCTCATATTTAATTAGCTTTAAGCTTTCTCTATAAGTGAATTCTCATGTTTCTTCTAATTAAACGTGTTGCTTAGTTGTTTGTCATTTTCAATTGCATTAATTTTGGTAACTAGAACTAGGTGTTATAACCTTTATCTGATCATACTAAAGTTTTGTTTTAGACTTTCAAGTGCTGTAGTTTTTACTCTTTGATTTGAAGTTGTTTTTTATTGTAAAATATTGTATCTCTTGTATAGTTTACTTATGCTTATTTTACATTGTTATTGTTGGTAATGCCATAGGTACTTTATTTTAAATATATTTACTTCCTCAAAGATTTGTTTAAGTTACTCTATAATTATGTTTGGGTAAGCTTCTACTTGTTCTCTCTCATCAAGTGTATCAGAGTTGATTTTGTTATTATTATGCTAGTTTTGTTTGAATGATAGATGTACATACTAGTAAAATGATTTGTTTGAATGCCATGAACTACCAAATATAGAAGGGTAAAATGACTGATGTACAAGTATATGAAGAACTTATGTAGGCCTATTTTTATAATTGACAAACCTAAGTCTAATTTTGATGAGAATTAGGAATATGAACATATGTAAGTATACAACTTCATATTATAGTAGGATGAAGACAGTGCCTTTAACCATATTGTCAATAAGACTTAAATCCATATAAAAATCTTAAATATCTATATAATTTAAAGACAGGTAATAATAAATTTTATTTGCTTAAGAAGCCGATGAATTTGAGATATAAAATGCATCTTTTATTTCAAATTGCTTAAAAGATTTTCAAGACATTTTGGATTAGTAGTTAGATATAGGTGTGAAGTTTAATGATAAATTTCAAGGTTATAACTGCTTAATGCTTTGCCAGATTTTTGGGAGGCATTTTAAGTTTCGCTTATTAATTTAGCCCTTAATGGTGTTATAAATATGGAACTTATTAATAGTGATGCCTTGAATAAGGAGATGAGGAAAAGAACTCAAGGTTCATCATCACATTATGATATTGTAGTTATAGAGACATAGGGCGAAATAAAAAGAAGAGTCAAAAGGGTGGAGATAAAAGTCATAACAAGTCCAAGTCCATGTCCAAATATAAGAACAATGATATTACTATTATATTAAAACATGCCTCGTCAAGAAGAATTATTTTTGTGGAAAGGAGGTAGCAAGGAGAATAAAGGAAAAGAGAAGTCAGAAGGTGGCAACGCAAACATAATTAATGTGACTTATGAAGATCTTTTTTTTCTCCTAAAATATGATGTTGTCAATCTTACCCATGACAAGACTAGTTGGGTTGTTGATAGTGGTGCTTCTATGTATGTTACATACAGGAGAAATATATTTCTTTTTACAATCCTGGTAATTTTAGAGATGTGAAAATGTAGAAGTCCTAGTGATTGAATGTGCTAGTATTGGAGAGGTCTACCTTAATACAAACGACAAAGTGATTGATTTTTTAATGCAATTTCTCCCTTTTGTAGAGAGGTAAATAGGAAAGAAGCTAAAATACATTCTTACTAAATAATAATAGTGAATATACTAGGCTTTTTAATCGGTATTGCAAATATCAAGGTAATATACATCAAAGAACACCTCTTAAGACACCTCAGATGAATGTTATGGTTAATCAGATGAAAAGGACATTGATTAAGAGAGTCAATTTTTTTCTTATAAAGGCAAAATTACCAAAATTATTTTAGGGTGAGGCAATGAACATAACTCCTCATGTAATTAGTTTGTCACCTACTCATTCTTTGAATAGTGATGTCCTAAATAGTGTTTGGCTTACAAGGATTTATCTTGTGATCATTTAAGTGTATTTGGCTGTAAAGCTTTTAATCTATGTTCCAACATATGAGGGGTCTAAACTAAAAGTAAAGACACAATAATAAAGTTTTATTAGTTATAATCAGGATGAGTTTGGTGCATGTTTCATGTTCTAATAAAGTTGAAACTTGTTAGAACCTATGATGTAGTATTCATAGAGGACTAAACCTGATCATATTATGGAAAAAAAGAAATAGAAGATTGTTGATGGATTGTAAAACCTATCTATTTATTTTATGATTAAAAACTACAAGTGAACGGGTCGTGACTTGTAGTTAGAAAGAGCGGATATCGATCCCACAGGGATTGATGCCCAGACACTACTTAATTTAGAAAAGGCTTTGTTTAAGAAATAAAATTGTTTAATGCAATTAATCTAGAGAATTAAATTAAAATTAAAGACTAATGTAAACAATGGACAATACTGCAATTGCAGAGAATTTGAATTCAAGGATCTAAATTCTAGATATTACTTTTTCCTTATTCTGTCTCCCTTATGTTTTATTGATTGAATTGTGTCTCACCCTAGATTTCCAAGTGTACTAATTAGCCTCTCTTAAGGTGTAACTATTTGTCCCTAATTGAATTGACGGGAATCGATTGAACGATCTCTCAACCTACCCAATGACTCTACTGATTCAACTAGGTATTACACTATCCTCTAGATGATCTATTGACTAATTGAGATCTCTTTTCTAATTATTCAATTGACATAATAATTGCTAGTCTATAGGTTGCCAATTCTCGTTGTACAATCCTACAATTTTCATCTCACTCGCTCTCTTGATTTGTTGCAAGATGGCAATAAAGAACAACAATTATCAAAGATACTTCATTCAATTCAATAAAACATGAGTTTTGACAAAATAATGAAAAAGCAATCCCTAATATAAAATTAGCCTAACATAGTCTCCACAACACTATCAACATTCAAATAATCCGTCTTTACAAAGAAAGGAAGAGATTAAAATGATAGAAAGTGAATATGAAAACTCCTTCTCTTCTTTGCCAAAATCTAGAATTTTTGTGTTGATGTGCTATTTTGCCCAATCTTGATGATGATCCTTGTTTTCAATCCTTCCTTGATTCTCCAAACATGTGTTCTTCACCTAAGGATGGTCTCTCTATAGGTACATGTCGTCTCCCTTAAAGATGGAGGCTTAATGATATTTTTATAATCCAAAAATCCTAGGTTTAATGAAGCCTCGCAGATTGCCTTGGATTACAATTCCCACGCCCATGGGAATCTGCATGATTCCTACGAGCATGGGAATGACAGGCAGAAACATTCTGTCTTGATTTCCTATGAACGTGGGAATTGTTCCCAGATGTAATCCTCTTGTTTTCTTTTCTATGGTCTCTTATTCATCCTCCAACTTGCTTCCTCTCCTTTCCTACTAAAAAATAAGCAATTCTAACCCTCAATTAGCATCCAATACACAAGAACACAATGGAAATCAAACTTAATGAAAACATACAAAATAAATCCTAAACTAGAACAATAAACAACAATTTGCTAGAAAACATATCCTAATGCACACCTATCAACATCCCCACACTTGAATCTTTGCTTGTCCTCAAGCAAAATAAATATAACCAATCAATTCCACCACTTCATTTTCGCAAAGATCAAAACACACAATCCCTTAAATTCAAGCCAACTCAAATATCAAGTTAATGCATATATCATGACTACTTTTTCATTGGTGTACACAAGTAAACTCACAATTGATACAATCACTCAAAGATAAGTAAAGATGCACAAATGAATCTTCCTCATAGTTTTCACTCATTTTGCTCAAGTGTTTAAGGGTTAGTGTTTTGCTCAAACTTCCTATAGGAAACTACAGTACCATAGGCTTGCTGATACACCAATTCTCCTCTACAATGATTGCATGCATAAATAGATCAAAAGGACTTGTTTAGGGTTGTAATGTGGTAAGGGTTAAGGTAGGTCAAAAGAAATGGAAAAGGGTTAAGCACAAGCATAAGTAAAGTACAAAGCAGATAAAAAATGGGATAACTAAACATAACTACAAGACATACAAATATAACTGATATTCTGCCCTTATTAATGTTATTCACTTGTTCTTCTCTTTTCTGTTTTTTTCTTTCTTTCTTTTTTTCATACATGGAAGAACTGTGGATTAAAACTAGCACCATATATACTGTAGTGCATAGAAAAAATATACTTAATTTGTTCGGTAAAAATTTCACACAATCCTAGCTAATATTTTACTTAATACTCCACTAAGATTGTGAAAGGATTGGATAATAGGGTTTAAGGTTTTTAAAATTTCAGGTGTTTTTAAGAAACAAAAGGTTGAGGTTCAATGGGGGTAGCAAGGGATAATAATGGGTAAATCGTTTAAGCTAAGGGCTAAAACAAAAAGGGCCTAGATCATCTCTATTAAGCATGCATCCAGTAGACTCAAACCGATTCAAAGCAAGTTCTGAAGATAGTAACCTAAGGAAGTAACACTCAACAAAGAAATGAAATGAATATAAATGGAGTCATATGACTCAATCCTCACTTTAGCTCAATTGAAAACTCATTATGCATCTCTACACTACCTCATTGTACATATGACAATTTATGACTAAGCTTATGCAACCAACTATGTTTCATCACTCTATATGGTTCACTTTCTACTTAAAGGGCCTAATTTGAGTTCAAGCATGCATTCAATCTAATTCCAACTACATGGCAGAATTTTCATGGCAATATTTATCAAAGTGATTTAAATTTGGTTCCTTTACTAACACAAACACATACAATATGCCTAAATATGCATCCTATTTAACAAAAATGCAAACAATGCAATTGAGCAAGTTAATGTCACCTCCCCACACTTAAAATTTCACATTGTCCTCAATGTGACAAAGCAAGAACCAAATAAAGGGAAATGACATCAAACCATACAAAAGAAAATGAACATAAACCCAACAAAAGAAATTAAACAACGACTGGTATGAGAAAAAACAGAAGATACTGAAGTCAAAATACGATTAAGGAAATTGAAACTAAACAAAAGATATGGCATGCTAACAATTAATATGAAATCAAATACACATAAAGTAAAATATATTCACACACACGAAATAACAAAGAAAAAAATCAAAAAGGTTAAGGGAAAAGAAAAGCTTATTCTGGTGGTGGTGGCGAAAATGTTGGCGAAGGAGCTTCAAAGTTGTTCCTTCGACAGAAGTTGAGGAACCTTTTCTTAAAGCTGCATTTCTCCTTATGAATCTGCCGTATTTAGGCGCCAAACTCATCAAGCTGAGAGGTTATTTGTTAATGATTTGCAGCTATTTAGTCGAGAATCGACTGATAACGATCAGTCACCTCTAGTTCCCTTGCTTCCTCTACTACCATTTCCTCCTCTAGTTCTGGAGCTGCTCTAGATGTGGAAGGTTGGTCTACATCTGCCTTAACGTCTCTCCTGATCTTCACTATAGTGTGCGTCTGAGGATTGCGAAGTTCCATGGATTGGACTTCCACATTCTCACCCCGTCTCAAATAAACTATATCAAACATATCGTGAGGAGTAATATGCAGATTCGCCATATTAACATTATAGAATGTACCGAAAGTAGAGGCAATATAGGCCATCCCAAAAGATGTATTCTATTTAGTAATCACATTCACTAATAATCGAAAAATCCTATACTGTGTGTTGATTTTAAGCTTTCTATCGATACACCATAAAAAGAAGAGTTCTTTAGCTAAACATTTATTAACTTCCGTTTTGTTAAACATAGTTAAGCACATAAATTTATTTAACAACAAATATTAAACACTCCTGATCAGAGAGTTTGGTGCATTATATGAATCGAAATGGGTTTCACCCGTGAGAGTAGTCCAAAAAGAATCCACATCAAAATCAGGGTGGTCATCTAAAACTTTTATATTTTGCAAGTTAAATAGTTCACGCATGACAGAATGATCGAGTTTAAAAACATTGCCTCCGAGCCTAACAAATCCATCTTAGAATTATATCTAACTGTTGTAAAAAAACTCTATAAATAGAGTGGCGAAAATGGGAACATCACACTGAACAAATCTATTTCACCCTATATTCGCAGCTAATTGTTCAAGTCGGTGTCTCACTCCTATATTCTTTAAGACTTCAAAATTACCTTTGAGTCCTTCTTCTTATTTACCATGAACCTGCTCTCTTCATCCAAGTCAGTATACCCATTCTCCACAAGGTCCCGAAGGTCCTGGGACTTTAACATCGTCATTGTAACACCCTACCTCCACAGGACAGATCCCGAACATCCATTGGACATTCAAGAACATACCCTATAAAAGTGGCATGTTAGAACAATCACATTCACTTATTTTGGCATCATACATATAACATAAATTAATCAAAAGATCAACTCCTCATTCTATTTTGTAAAACATAATTACACTGTAGCATTTCATTACATAATCCCTATATACACTATCAAAAACATATAAGAGTTTACTACTCTTTACAACAAGTTCTACATGAAATAAAAAACTATACAAAAGCACTCTAACTAAACTCCTCAGTATCAATTGACCGACCTTTGAGTCATGTTTGACTTCCAAAATGGATAGAACTAGACTTCTACTAGTTTGCCTTAGGAACTATGTCTCCCTCGTACCTGAAATTTAACATTTGCAATTTTGATGAGTTTTGCGAACTCAATAAGTGAACCATCATCGATGTGCTCACTCATATAAAATCACAAAGACATTACACATTCCAAATTCACAGAAAATCATATCATTACATATTGAACATCACTTCACATATCATCATATTTCATCAAATACAATTGTGTACACTATTTCACATTTCTAATTCAAAACAGTTCAAATTATTCTTCTCAAACATTCATATAATATATATCAATTTGTATATGCAATGTATATGTAACTCCACTTTTATTGTTACTTTGTTGTGATCAAACGCCCTTTTTAACTGTCCCATATCTGTTGTAGATACTGGGCTCATTCATAACTGTCTCGTATCTATAGTGAATACTGGGCTCATTTTAATACTAAGCTTGTGGCTCTTATTACGCAAATCGAGCTTTAAGCTCTTTTTCACTGGTCACTTTAGTCACAACTCCTTTATCTGATCATGTATTTCAATGTAATGAGACGCATCAATTCACATTATATGCAATCAATCACTCTTATTCATTATACACATTCACTTTTCATATTCATCGGATCTAAGTTCCACATTCAACATTTTTATTGAGTACACTTATTTCTTTCAGATTCATATTCAATTATGAAACACTTCCAATAAAATCTTAATTATTAAACTCCTAGACCATAAAAGTTCGAAATTATCACATTCACATCAATAACAGTTCAATAATTGAAATTTAAGCAGATACAATCAATCCTAGTGAGAAACATATAGGTTGACTCGCAGTAAGCTTCAGATAGCTATTACCTCAACGAATCGGCAATGTCTGGATGTTGGCATTCGACTTGAGCATCTAAATCATGCAATACACACATTTATACACATTATTACATTGACCATTAATATAAGTATTCAATCATACACATATGTATATGTGTTATGTACAATGCATGCTCAATTTGACTTTCCCAGGTATGTATCCTTAATCACGTATCCTTATCATTCATTCGAACATCATAGCTTGTATACATCTAGTTTACAACTTAGGTTTACACCTTAAATATACTTGATTATTCTAAATTCATCAATAGCATATTCTCCAATTCTTTTTCTAGCACTATATAATCACACAATATCCAAATTCTCATTCATTCATACCACAATATCCAAATTCTCATTCATTCATACCTAATGTACCTTACTCATCTCCTTTGAATCACATTAGCATTTCTAATAATAATTTTATTCCTTAATCATCTCTAAATTTCCAGATTTAGTTAAATTAATATCATCAATCCATTTTTAGGTTATAACCTCAATTATCAACCTAAACATATCAAACATTTAATCAACTTATTCAATCTCAAACTAAGTTCATTTCAAGCCTCATTTAAGTCTAAATATAACAATTTAGAGTGATTTTTTTCTTAGTTGGTTCAACATGTACACAAAATAGAAATTATCAATCCAGAACTAGGCTCATGATCGTGGGGGACCTTGCTATGATTGTGATAGAAGGCAAGTAAACAGGCCACGATCGTGCACTGAGGGCCACGATCGTGTACAGTCTTTCTTCCTCAATTCTCTATGAATTTCACATACTTAGAGACATCACTACTACTTGAATTGTTCTAGAATTCATATCCTATAAAACTACTTCATTTCATGTTATTCTACCTTCCATATTGGTTGCATTAAATCCCACAAAAATCTACTCATTTGCTTCATTACCATTCACTTTATACCAGCATACATACAGTCCTAACTTTTCCAGATTTGTAAATACTTCATTAACACCTATCTTTAGCACGAATTCATCATCAATTATACTTCAAATCCTAACTCAAATCATCCATATAACAACTCATAAACTATTATTGATCATTTATACAAAAATAGAACATCAACCTATACATTTCTTCAGCAACGTTCATCAACTTTCAACACACATCAAACACCATTAACCCATCAATCTACCCTAAGTTATCATCATTTATGCTTCTATTTATAACAAGCCATGAAGATTAATAATATACTTACTTGTTAAACTCCAAAGCTCTTCAAATCATGGGTTAACTAACTCTACAAGCATTACACGATCATCAATCTTCCAAGGTAGAATAAGCTAGGTTTTTAATAAAAAGATGAAGATAATCGAAATCTTGGAGTGGCTAAGTGAAGGATGTTAAAAAACGTCATGTTGATGGTTGGGTTGCGAGAGTGTGAGTATCATTAATGGAGAGAAGAAGATGATGATGAGATAATGAAGCAAAAAGTAACAAATGAAAGACAAATGAAGATGGTCTTTCAAAGGTGAGTGTCGTAAGTGGTGAGTGGCAAGTGTTGTGACACTTATCACTTGCCACTTGTCATCTTCCTATGGTTCTCAGTTGTCTTTTAATAACTAGTCCATTTGTCTTTCAATTTTCATGCCATTTGTCACCCAATTTTCTATGACACTTGTCAATAAATCCTAATGCCACATGTCACTCATTTCTATTGTCATGTATCACTTATGTATATTGTCATTTATCAATTTATCTTGCCACTTGATATTTTTTCTAGTCCAAAAATACACATAAATTCATAAATCTCCCAATTTTAACAAAATAAAAATTTTGAATTAATAATTATAATTCTC
>JAOQML010133591.1:0-31514 GCA_027568935.1 Erythroxylum urbanii | reverse complement strand
ACATAGTCTGTTACCTACCACCATCAATCCATCTTCCCTTACCTCTATTTCAGAAGGTTTACCATTTTTAATCTCTTTTCTAAGCTTACTCAAATACTTATCTTGCTTCTACAGTTCCTTAATCTTCTCATTTAACACTGGTCTTACTCTAAAATTTGCCAATATACAACCAGATTTAGCTTATCTCAATGTCACCCTGAGTTTGGTTAATTCCTTTAACAAAGGAAGATACATTGTCTCAATATGTGCCATAGTTGATTTTCTACTCAATGCATCCGCTACTACATTGGCTTTCCCTAGATGATATTCTATCATCAAGTTATCTTTTAGTAGCTCTAACCATCTTCTCTGTCTCAAATTCAACTCTTTCTGGCTCATCAAATACTTAAGAATCTTGTGGTTTGAAAACACCCTAGTGGTGACTCCATATAAATAGTGTCTCCGTATTTTCAACGTAAAGATTATAACAGCTAATTCCAAGTCATGCGTAGGATAATTCATCTCATAAGGTTTCAATTGCCTAGAAGCATAGGCAATCAATTATCTCCTTGCATCAACACACACCCTAATACCTTCTTCGAGGCATCACTATACACTATGTATCCATCACTACTGGAAGGAAAAGTCAAAATCGGTGCAGTTGTGAGCCTATTCTTCAATTCCTCAAAACTATTCTGGCATTCCCCTGTCCACACAAACATCTGATTCTTCCTTATTAATTTGGAAAGTGGAGTTGCTATCATAGAAAAGCCCTCCACAAACCTTCTGTAATACGCAGCTAAGCACAAGAAACTTCTCACTTCAGCTACATTTTTAGGTGCTTCCCATTTCACAACCGCTTCTATCTTCCTCAGATCTACATGTACTCCTTACTCTAAAATCACGTGTCCAAGAAATGCCACTTTCTTTAGCCAAAATTCACATTTGTCGAATTTGGCATAGAACTCTTCCTTCCTCAATGTCTTTAAGGCAATTATCAAATATTTCTCATGCTCCTTATCACTCTTGGAATAAACCAATGTATCATCAATGAAGAGAATGAAAAATCGATCTAAGAAAGGCTTGAAGACTCTATTCATTAAGTTCATAAAGGCTACAAAGCATTCGTTAATCCAAAGGGCATGACTCTATTCATTAAGTCCATAAAGGCTACAGGGGCATTCATTAATCCAAAGGGTATAACTAAGAGCTTAAAGTGCCCATATCGTGTTCTAAAAGTAGTCTTTGACACATCAAACTCCTTTATCCTTAACTGGTGATAACTTGATGTCAAATCTATCTTAGAAAAGACCCTTACCCCTTGTAATTGATTAAACAAATCATCTATGCGTAGAAGCAGATATCTATTCTTGATAGTGACATGATTGACCTTCCGGTAGTCCACACATATTCTTAACGATCCGTCTTTCTTCTTCACAAAAAGGACTGGAGCTCCCCAAGGCGAAGAGCTAGGCCTAATGTATCCCTTCTCTAACAACTTTTCCAATTGCTCCTTAAGCTCCTTCAATTCTATCGGAGCCATTCTACAAGGCGGAATCGATATTGGTGCAGTATTCGGAAGAAGCTCAATGGGAAACTCAATTTCTCTAGGGGTGGTAATCCTGGTAATTCCTTAAGAAAGACATCTGGGAATTCCATGACCATAGGAATATCTTCTAACTTTCCTCTATCTGTCTTCATGTCTACCATATAGGCCAGAAATGCTTCACACCCTTTCCTTATCATCTTCTCTACTATCAAAGTCGAAACAATTCTGGGCGGGCTTGCTTTCCTGTCCCCTATAAGCACTACTGTTCTACCTTTATCTAATTCGAACTCCACTGTCTTCTGTTTGCAATCCAGATGGGCGTTATACTTTTCTAACGTATCCATGCCTAGTATCACATATAATCCCCCCATCTTCAGTGGCATTAGATCCACCACTAAGCACTTCACAATCTCTATAGACTTGACTAATAATAATATACTGGCCGATTGGAGTACTAACTATCAAAGGAGTGTCCAATAGGCTGAGTTCTCTACCATGTACAGTTCTACTCGATGAAACAAAAGAATGGGTAGAACCTGGATCAATCAAAACAACAATATTATCATCAAATAATGTAACCGTACCAGTCACAACTTCTAAAGCAATTTTTGTGTCCTCCCGTGTCATTACAAATACTCTAGCTGGAGCTTGCCCCTCAATCTTCCTGAAGGGTTCACCTTCTTGGTCACATTAGAACTACCCACTTCAATTATCGTCTTTTGTCCCCCAATCTCAGCCCTCCTTGAAGCTTGTATCTACGTTTTCTCTTGTTGTGCATACTGAGGGTACTCTCGAGTCATGTGCCCTTTTTTCCTATAGTTGAAACAAGCTCCTGTCAATCGGTAGCACTCCCCTCTATGGAGTTTCCCGTATTGATCATATTTGGAGATGGACAACTTATCTCTTCCTCCCCTTCTGCTGCTTCCAGCCATTGAGGCCTGCTAAGAAACAATTCTCAACTGCCTAGATCTACTTGCACTGCTACTCCTCTCCTCAGACTACATAGGGAAAGTCCTGGCCCTCCTTTCTGGCATATGAGTACCACCTCCCCTCTTGAACTGTTCTCTTCCCTTTATCTTTCTATTCAATACACTCTTGATATTCCCCATATTCTCAACCCTTAACGTTGCTTTAACCAGCTGCTGGAAGTCACAAAAGTTCTACGCCACTACCTTTTTTCTGATGGCCAAATGCAATCCGGATTCAAATCTACTACACTTAGCCACCTCACTCATCATCATCTCAGCTGCATATCTGGACAGCTGCGTAAATCGACATTCATACTGGCTCACTGACATCTCTCTCTTCGTAAGACTCAGAAATTCCCTCTGCTTTTGTTGGATATACACTTCAGACAAATACTTGTTCTTATACACTGCTAAAAAATCTTTCCATACAAGCACTAACGATCTCAACTGACTCCCCAACACTCTCCCCCTCCAATGCAGAGCATCTTCCTGTAGCAAGCTTGCACTTTACACAACTTTCTCATCATCCCTACAATCCATCTGGTCTAGTATCCTCTCGATCTTTCTCAACCAAGCCTCAACTTCGTTTGGATCTGTTGTTTCATAGAAATCTATTGCTCCATACTTCCTCATCTTGTCAAATTACTTCCTCTTCTTAGTTGGGGCCGGAGCAAAAGTTTGTGGCATCTGGCCTATGGCCTGGATAAATGCCTGAGCAAATGCCTGAAACATCCTCGAATCCAATGGCATAGGCACTTGTCCTGTAGAAGAGGAGACTCCCTCGTCTGTGATCGAATGGGCTCACTACCTTGCCATACAGAAGCCTCAGCATTTCTTACGGCTACAGACTCATCAGTACTCTCCTCTCTTAGTAGAGAGTCAGGTGCAATTGATCCTTACAAAACTCCTCATGTCCTTCTACAAGGTGGCATCTTACTCCTTCAATTAAACCACTAACGATTAGCTTATAATTCATTTTAATCCTATTTCCTACTTGTATGCATGATATACATATCACTTAATGCAATCAATCAATTTACAATGCAAATAATTTATCACACAGCATAAAATTCATACCACTATGCATTCTAAGCCTAGGAAAAACCTAAGCTCTGATACCACAAGATATTGGATCCCGTTTCCAAAGCCCAACTATCCAGAATATCAAAAGATATGAATGTATTATCCTATATAGTTATTTCCATGGGATCTCTCTAGCCAAAACTAGTCCAAACAGTGGAATCACAAATTGACTTCTTCAGAAAAATTGTAACTCCATGTTTCTAGTTTATTTTTAAACAATAATCATCTCATTTGGAGCTCTACAGGTCAAGATATGATTAAAATACCAAAGTACATTCGGTAAAACAATCAATCCATGCTCTTTCTGTAGTTTCCCTCACTTTCTCTCCATCAATATTTTTTGAATCAACCCTAATGGATACCAAAAGTTTATAGAGAGGTAGAGAAATATGTTAAGAATCTATTAGTTTAAAAATCACCTCATTTCAAGATCAGGTGATGAAGTTATGGCCAAAAGAGTCAAACCTGATTATGTCCTCAATCATATTGTACCTATCTTGGTACAATTGGAATAACTTTCACTAGATATATCAGATTTTGGTCATTTTAAGATGGTTTTGAAGAGGACTTCGAGCTCTACTACTTTGGTGAGGACCATGAAGAAAGATTTTTCCATAAAGAGGGTCAAAATCGCTTCTTCTGGTGCCCATACTTCGTCTGGTACTTCATCTGACGGTTCGTCTGGTACTTCGTCTGATGCTTCCTCTAATGCTTTGTCTGATGCTTCATCTAGTGCTTCATCTGACGCTTCGTTTGATGTTTCGTCTGGTACCTATGCTTCATCTGACGCTTCGTTTGGTACCCATGCTTTGTCTGGTGCTTCGTCTGGTACCTATGCTTCATCTAAAGGCCATATCTTTTGCGTCCAAAGTCTAAAATTCCATACTTTATATCGTTCGAAAGATAAGGAAAAGATCTATGACTTTTAAGTAGATAACTTTGGATAATTCTACCTAAATTGATATAGTTTTTCCCTTAAATTTAGAACATAATTTCTACACCTATGAAAACTTACAAAATGCCACATCTCTTCATATCACTTCAACAACTAAGTACTTTTATTAAATTCTTGAATCCCACCTCAAATGATTAATCCCATAAAAATTTTCCAATCTCTAACATGCTATTCTAAAATAAACAATAATTTTTGCAATCTCAATGAAGAAAAATATGCACATACCCATTCCACTTCCACAACCATCATACTCAACCCGTAAAAATAACTTCATCATACACAAAAGCAATTTCTTAAATTCTCATTCTCATTACTAAGCAAAGTAAATATTTGAATAATCTTTATTGTTATCAACATACATATCACTAACTTAAAACCAAATGCCAAGGATGCTCATGTTTGATATGCCTATAAAGCTATCCAAAATGTTCACTAACTTAGTACAAAAGTCTCTAACTATCTTGAAATTTCTGATGCCTTGCAAGGATTTCTAACCGTCTCGTTCTGCACCTAAGAAGGGGGGAAAAGGATGGGTTGAGCTACACGGCTCAGTGGCTAATGCATTACTAGCCATCAACAATCGACCACAATTCAAGCATATGCACATGTATAGCTAGCAATTCAAGCGTTAATCAATTTATTCCAAAACTCATAACATAATACATAGATTTTAGCCATTAAACACAACACTCAAATGCATCATACTTGACAATTCAAAGATGCAATACACAAACAAATGGCTCGAGAGTTTCGTGGAATGAAACGAAGAAATTGAAGTTTCTGCTGTCAATAAAACGAGTCCAATTTCTCAAGATCTCGTGGCCTCAAGCTGGCAGCTGGGAGAAGGCTATAGGTCAACGTGCACGTGACTAACGAAACGGGTTCCTCTCTTGCCCAATCATAAACAAATTTTATGCTCAATACACTCAATCACAAATCCATATTCTCATGCTTCTTTTACTTTTTCTTCTTTCCTTTTTATACAAATATCATAACCTTTTTCAAGGCATAAGATAATCATAATTCATATTGCAATTTCCAACATTCACAACGATTTCAATTTTAGGCAAATCAAATGCAAGAAAATCAACATACACATATATAGGCAAGAATTCGCCTAATTACACAATAACTATGAATACATTACCCACCTAAATCTTTTACGAAAATCCAACTCAAGGTTGTCTTTCCTCTTGCTCTTAGGTAGGATTCTCTTGGTTTCCTAAAAAAACCAAGGTTCTATTCAAAACAACATTCTAATAAAATTTATGAACTTCAATAATTATAAAAATATTGCAATGAACACAATTTAAGCTCAAACCTAACCTACCCATAGTCAATCTAGGTTAGAAAACCCAAGACCTAGTTTAGAAACGCTAGGAATCAAATGGGTTCCTTCTTCTTTTTCTTCCATCACAGCACCCAATCTCTCTCTAATCCTTTCATTCTCAACACAACCCGTTTCTTTAATAAAACAAGAAGAAAATATGATTAACTTACCTTAACAAGCTTGATTTCTCTTCTTCCCACGTTTTCTTCTTCTTCTCTAACTTCTCTCTTTTCTCTTCTCTTTTACGACTCTCTCTTCTCTTCTTCTAAATTTGAAGACAACTTTTTATCCTTGGTCTCCTGATTATGCCCTCATCATTTAATATAATATCCATTCACCCCTTCTTTTTTCTTTATCTAGTAACTCCTTAAGCTAACTCAATTCTAACGTTCCCATATTAATTCTAACTTAATTCTAATCTTTCCATCTAATTCTAATCTCTATTCATGCTTGCTAAATTTAAAGACCAAATTCTAAGATAAATAAATAAAAACAAATCGTAATTAAATAATTAAACAAATAAATTGATAATAATTGAAAATTTTTTTAAGGTCCAACAGATTTAATGTTAATCTAGTCGCTTTTATTGTTAATGATGTTAGGTGTTGTGATTATTTATTGTAATTGCATGCTTTGGTAATAAATTGAGAGAGTGAACCAAATGTAAAATGATTAGGTTGGTTAATGAGAGTTAAACGATCTAATAGACCATGCAAATAATCGAATCGGTAATTATACACAGAGACATCTCGTTTAAGGACTCAATTGTTTATTGGAATGCTTAAGAACTAATTAGTTTGTGTGTTGTTGTGTTAATCAAAATATTACATATTCCGTAACTTAACTTAATTAGGGATTATGGTTTAGGGTTTAGTGATTACAACTCGAGAGAGATAAATCCACCCTTTGAAAGTCTAGGAGTGACACCATATTAACATAAAAATGACTAAGTTAGCATTGATGACAGGATAAATACCCTTTCTTTTAACTTATTAATCTTCCTTATTTAAATTTCAATTGTCAATTGGTGGTGCTCAAATTTAATTTCTACATTAATTTAGAGTTTCAATTTTCAATTACTCTATATTCGTTTGTTTACTTTTATGTTTAATTTTTATTTTCTAATTACACTTTTTAGGCCTTATACAAATTAGGATTTGATTAGTTCTCTAATTCATCGTGGGATTGACACTTCATATACTAAGCTACGACTCGTGCACTTGTGGAAATATTTAAGGTTTTATTAGAATTAAAACTTGCTTAACAAGTTTTTGACACCATTGTTGGGAAGTTAGTACGACTAGTTGAATTTTTTTTAGTTTATGGAATTTTGGCCTCTCTTGTGTCCACGCAATTTTATGAATAAAAGAGTCATTTAGAGTTTAGATAGGATTGTTAAAACTCTAATACTTGACATCACCTTATTAGAAGGGCAATCTGAAGAGTCCGATGCTAAGAAGAAGAAATTAAAGAAACAATGGCGAAAAAATACAATCAAAGGGACTGGTAGCAAACATTGATAGATTTCATGAGATCAGGATTTATTGTTATAAACTAATGCATCACTTGACCATCGGTGCAAGCAGCCTCATTCGAGATTAAACCAGCTTTGTTGAACATGCTCCAAACCAATGTACAATTTTACGGGTTAGCTTAATGAGTATCTTAATGCTCATTTAATGATTTTTCTAGAAATATATGATATTTTCGATATCAAAGGAAGTCAGAAGACTTCATTAGGATGAGACTTTTTTCCTTCACATTATGAGATCAAGCTAAAGGATGGCATCATTCTTTAAAACCCACAAACGTTGCAACTTGGGAGTAGTTGGTGCGTGCATTTTTGTATAAGTACTTAACCTTCATAAAAACGAAAAGGTTAATAAATGAAATTGTGAATTTCCAACAAAACGAAGGGGAGTCACTATACGAAGCATAGGATCATTACAAGGACTTGCAAAGGAGATGTCCTCACTATAATCTACTAAAGGAAATGTTTTGTCAAACATTCTATCATGGAGTCAATCCACCCATGAGAGGCACTATAGATATAACTTCTGGAGGATCTCTTATATGGAAGACAATTGAGGAAGTTGAGGAATTGTTGGAAGAGATGGCAAGTAACAACTATTTTTGATCGTCAGACAGAAGTAGACAACAATCAACTTTCCTCGATCATAAGAGAGTCATTGCTATCAATTCAATAATAAAAATGTAGGCTAAGATTGACAATTTGATAAGATAGCTTAACAACCTCCAAGCCTCTTCATGAACTCCTGTCAAAGCAATTCAGTATAGATGCAAATTATGCGAGCAAAATAATCATTTTACTGCTGATGGTTTTTCAATAAAAAATGACATGATGGAGCAACCCAACTATACAGACACACAGTTTGATCGAGGAGGAGGTAACAACATTTATTCTAACAATTATTATCTTGGGAGGAAAAACCACCCAAAATTTTCTTAGTCAAACAATGTAGGAGGTCAATTCCAACCTCAAAGGCCACTTGAATTCTAACAGGAAAAACCCAATTCTATGGACTCTAAGTTGGAAAAAAATCTTAGACAAGCTCATAAACATAGATGAAGCTTATTAGAGACTTAAAGGTAAATTTGAGCAAGTAACCAAAAACCATGATTCTTCAATACGTAAATTAGAGGTTCAAATAAGTCAATTGGAAAATTCATTAACTATAAGAAATGTGGGGAGTCTCCCGAGCAATATTGAAGCAAACTCAAGGGAGCAACTCAAAGCAATCACACTGAGAAGTGGGAAGGAACTTAAGCAATCAGCAAAGACATAAGCTACAAACCACCCAGTAAAAAAAGACCAAAAAAAGGAAGAAGGACTTAGATATGAGTGAGTACCCTCCTTATGTTGCTCCTCCGCCCACCATATCCACCTAAGATCCCATATCCTCAATGATTACAAAAGAACAAGTTGGATTCACAATTTGCAAAGTTTGTGGAGAAATTAAAGATTTTACAAATTGATCTATCTTTTGCAAAATCTTTGGAACATATGCCTAAGTATGCAAAATTCCTGAAGGACATGTTAATAAAGAAGCAGACTTGGGAAGAGAATCAAACATTAGCACTAACCGAAAGCTGTAGCTCTATTATCACCAGTCATATGCCTTCTAAGTTGAAAGATCCTGGAAGCTTCACAAAATCTTGTGTGGTTGGTGAGTTAGAATTTGCAAAATGTTTATGTGACTTAGGCGCAAGTATAAACCTTATGCTTTTGTCTACCTTTAGAAAATTGAAGCTTAGCAATGTGAAGCTAACTTAAATGCTTATTCAGTTGGTAGATCGATCTACAAAGAAATTATTTTGCGTGGTGGAAGATGATATGGTAAAGGTAAACAAGTTCATTATTCATTTAGATTTTGTTATATTAGATTTTAAAGAGGATAAGAACTATCAATTAATTCTTTGAAAGATCCTTCATGAACATTGGAAAAGCACTGATAGATGTTTATGAAGGCAAAGTGCTCCTCGGGTTGGTGATGAGAATGTGGAGTTCATTATGAACAAAAACTCACACAATCGGAAAGAAAGCAACTCTTGCATGAAAATAATCATTATGGATAAGTATATCAAAGCACAAAAGAAGGGCTACTTTAAAGAAGTAAGCTACGAGGAACAAGCCTCAATGGATATAGAGCTTAAGGAATATTTAGAAGTCTCTATTCAAGAAGTTAAAACAGAGGAGCAGACGACGATTATTGCAAAAAAATAGGAGCAATTCATCGTCTTACAACAAAACTGCTTGATTCCATCGAAGATTCATGGGGTTTCATCATCCTTGATTATGTTGACAATTTGTTATTAAAAAGGGCATTACAAAAATTACTTGGATTCTTCAGTTTGATTGCTTATTTCCTTTTCATTATATTCTAATATGTAGCTTGTCTACAAGCTGTAAAGATGAAATTGAGCAACATGGGTGGAAGCAAACCACTCATAATTGATCCCGACTGAGTTTCAAAGGATACAAGGTCAAACTAGTGACCATAACTTAGCACGCTTGGTAGTTAAAATGAAATTGTTGCATAGTTAGATTTGTTTTACATTCTAATGAGTTTTTATTGATGTGGAATGGTTTGGATTGGTAACTCTCTTATTCCTTTAAAGGTAATTTTAAAATAGGGTAGTAATCTTGGGCATCAAGCGTAGTGGTTTTAGACTCTAATGCCATCACCACTTCAATTGTCATGATAGATTCTTATGCTCTAACCTTATTTTTCATTTTTTCTTTATTTTTATTTTTTGTATTATTTTATTTTGATTCACACTTTATATGTTACTTCTCCTTCTCACATTGATGACAATGTGTTATCTAAATATGGGGAAGGTTGTCTTATGCTCATTATATGTTTTATTTTAAGTGTAAATTTTTATAATATATATATTAGTTTTGTTAAGGTTTGCATGATGTGACTTACATGAACGTGTCAATAGCTAGGACTTAACAAAATCGATTTAGCTTTGAAAATAGTCTTTTAGATTTATTAGCTTATGAAATTAGTGTCTTAGGTTGCTTTAGTTAAATATGCATGTTAATTAGGATAATGATGTTAGTTCTTTCACCTTAAGAATTTGACACATTCATTTACAATTTTATGTCAATCGAATAAGTAGCATTGTTAGTATCTTTTTATGAGATTAGCTAAAGAAATGAGGTAAGCAAGAAAATATGTAAAAAAATGTATGTTTTTGTTTAATAAATAACTATTATGCTGGCCCTTTTTGAAACAAATTAGATTATGAATAAAGCTGGTAACTGGTTGGGAACGTAATATAGCTGAGTAACCAGGGGACATTCTTCATAAATATTTGCTTTCATGTCAAAAGGCTATCATGACATCCAAACAAGCCGCTTAATAAAAACATGACCTAGTTGAGTAATCAAAAGCCATTCATCACAAATATTTGCCTTCACGCCAAAAGGCTAAGTTTATGTTATCGAAAATTAACAAAAATAATGTGTTGTTTAGTAAATCCTACTGATCTTTGTGAATAGCATGAGCTATCATGACAAGCTACTTAAGGATAGTTACAATTTTGATTAACTAACTAATTATCAATGTGTGTGTGTGAGTGATAGAATTGAATGCATTTGATATTGACTCTTGATTAATATGTATATTTAGTCCGAAGTACTTAGACACATATTTCATAAGTTAATAAGTTAGAACAACTTAAAGGATTGTGTTTGTAGTTAAATTTGTTTCATGAAGTGCAATGCCATTGTACTATTATTACATATGTGTGTGTTGTTGTTTGGTGTCTTTATGTTTGTTTGTTTTGTTTTTGTTTGAGGACAAGAAAAAATTCAATTGTAGTGATGTTGATAGTGATAGGTTCCATGATATTTTAATAGGCATTTTACTATGTTTTTAATTGTTAATTAATTTATTAATGCATGTTTAGGTTTAGAATTGTGTAGTTGGCTAGATATTTGGTTTTGAATGTTATGTAGGTTAAAGCATGTTATTGAGCTTTAATTTTGTGTGATTGAGGTGCTTTGATGTGTTTTTTAATGTTTAAGATCAGATATCGAAGAACGGAGAAGATTTGGAGGAAGCCTGGTGGAGGACTCAAGGTCATCAAGCCACGATTGTGGGTTAGGGGGCCATGATCATGATACAGACCATTTCAATAGGACATAATCATGGCCTGGGGGGCTAAGGTCATGGCCTACATGTAGATAAATGTAGATTGGCCTCCCGAACTTAAATTTTCATGTGATATTTCTAACTTTTGGGCCTAATTAAAACCAAGTTTTTACCCTAATTAGAAAAGATTACATAATACAAGAGAAATGACCTAGAAAGGGAGCATCCATTTTGTCGTCTTGGGAAAAAATCTAAGAAAGAGGAAGAAGGAAGAGAGAAAAGAAGGTGGAGTTTTAGCTATTTCAACCTCCAATCCTCCATGTTATCTTTTCTTCTTTTCATCTTTTATTTCATTCATTTGATGTATAAGATGGAATTGATGTTGATAAATCTTAGGTTAAGGATATTCTAACTTCCTTTAAGGATTTATAATTGATTTAATTTTAATCTAGTTGCTTTTACTATTAATGATGTTGGGTGTTGTGATTATTTGTTGCAATTGCATGCTTTGGTAATAAATTAAGAGAGTGAATCGAATATAGAATGATTAGGTTGGTTAATAAGAGTTAAACAATCTAATAGAGCACGTAAATAATCAAATTGGTAATTATAGGGAGCGAGATCTCGTGTGGGGACCTGATTGTTTATTGGAATGCTTAAGAACTAATTAGGTGATGGGTTGTTGTGTTAAATAAGAGATTACATCTTTGGTAACTCAAGTTAATTAGGGTTTATAGTTTAAGGTTTAGGGCTTAGTGATTACAACTCGTGAACGACTAATCCACCCTTCGAAAGTCTAGAATTGACACCACATTAACATAAAAGTGACTAAGTTAGCATTGATGATAGGATAAATCCCTTTTCTCATTACTTGTTAATCTTCCTTGTTTGAATTTCAATTGTCAATTAGTGGTGCTCAAATTTGTTAATTTAGAGTTTCAATTTTCAGTCACTCTATATTTAGTTGTTTACTTTTATGTATCATTTTTATTTTCATTTTAATTACACTTTTAGGTCTTATACAAATTAGGAATTGATTAGTTCTCTAATTCATTATAGGATCGAAACCTCATATACTAAGCTACGACCCGCGTGCTTGCGAAAATATTTATGGTTTTATTAGAACTAAAACTTGTTTAACATGGTACAACTTGAATGATTGATGTTTGCGGTTAAATTGATTCCATAAAGTTTGATACCATTGTCTCATTTTTGCATATTGCATAAATGTATGCTTATGTGTTGTTTGAGTTTTTATCTTTCCTTAAGGACAAGCAAAGGTTTAGGTATGGGGATGTTGATAGGTTTAAATTATAATATGTTTTAATAGATGTTCAAGTGTGCTTTTTTTGGATCGGGAAAAGAAAGCATGCCATATTTGGAGAACCGGTAGATTTCAAAACTTTTTAGAAGTCTTATTTGCAGCAAAAGCAATATATCAAAATCATCATGCCAATCTATACATGATATGGTATAAGGATAATAATAAATATAAACAAGATGGCGATATTACCGACTCCTTCGCTACAGCTTTAATTTCTCGCTGCGCTATCCTCTCCTTCTTGTATCCAAAGCCTTTTGCTTTTGAATCTTTTCTTTGTCAATCTATCCTCTCCTTGTTGTTGAATCCTCAACCAATTTGACTTACCTCTTATTCTTCTAGGACAACTTGGTTGACAAAGTCCTTTGATGGGAAAGGAGAAGAAATGTTTGGAGGAGATTTTTCTTAGAAGAAACGAACCAAAAATGAGACTCTTCTCATACAATTTTTGGCTCACTCATGCATGAAAGGAGAGAGAGAGTCAAACCATGCAAGAACAACTTCTTACACCCTCAATTTTGATTATGCATGGAATGGAAGAAGAGAATAGCATCCACTGCATCACTTCTTACTTTAATCAATCATAAAGTAGGCAATAAATGAGACTCTTCTCATATATCTTTAAGATGGCTATATGAAAAGACTATTAACCTAAATATGACCTACCAATTTTGGTTTTGGAAGATGGAAGAAGGAAGATAGTCCATCCAATGCATATCTTTCTTCTTTCTTCCTTCTTTAATCCAATGAATGCTAATAGGTTATATGCTAACATTAAAAGATAACCATTAAACCATTTAATGATAAGCTCATAACTCCATTTAATGATGATAGACCATAATAAAGACTATCTTTATTTAGCAATTTAAAGTCAATGCTTAAATATGTCCACCAGTCTCGATATCCCCTTTGAACTAGTAAGGAGGTGATTATTTGCTCATAGCTCTCAGAAGGAAAGGAATTTTCCCTATTTTATGTCTCCATTTTGTGTATACCCTATTTAGCCTCTTAATTACCTTTTTAAACTGCAAAATTAGGGTTACATGATTATATATGGTCAGTTACAAGAGTGTGCAAGTGACCTTGTATGTTAATTTTGCAGAGATCATGAAGTTATATGTTTATAATTGGATACAAAACTAAGGCCATGTATCTCACTTACATAGCCATATAAGTCTCCTTATGGGTATATAGTTCATAGGGGTGGATGTTTCCAATGAGTTACAGTTCCTATACACGATGGTGTAAGTCATAGTGACTCTAATTCTTCCATTATTTGTTTCGTTTCCACCCTAACTCATGTCTTTTTTGCTCCATGAATGCAAATAAGATCGATCATTAATAGAATGACATGAAGGTTGTGGATTTATATCTTTTTGTTTCTTGTTCCTCTAACTTTTACCTAATCCAAAATAAGTTTTTTAGGTGTAACATAACATTAATTACTATAAAATAAGGTAAAAGATTTATAATCAGTCAAGCACTCAATTTTGTGTTAATTGAGGTTTGATGTTGTAATTTTTTAGATTTTTTAATGATTTCTTCTGCATGTCTCTGAATCACTATTGTCCCTTTTGTAAGCTTTTAATTTCTAGAATCTAATTCAAAAATTTTCTTTCCCCATTTACCTCTGCTCATGTCCTTTTATAGTGAACTTTAACATTTTTGGGACATACACAGTTTGATATATGTATGTGTATCAAACCATATAGCTCTAAACACACTTAAAATTATGACTTTACACCTTTTGAGAGACTTACACGGCCATATACACGTCTATATGTATATCTCCTAATTACTTCAAATCTTTGTTTTATGCCACGATTTCACTTGAACTCCTCTTCTTTTGGTCTCTGAAGGCAATTATAATCTATAAATACACTTGGAGTGAATTAAATACCAAATACACACACACACACACTCTCTCTCACACACACACATAGAAAATTATGAAATATCAAGTAAAATACATCAAACATGGGTGTATAAATATAGTCAAATACGCATCTACCAAACATCCGCAAATTTAAATTTTTGCTTATCCTCAAGCAAATCATAATTTAAATTATAAATCTTACAAAATCTATCTTTCATCAATGTTAACCTGTCCATTCATACTCTAAATCATAGTATCATATTAATTAAATTAACATACAAGTGGAATCAAGTTATCTTAAAACAAAACTTCATAAGTCAATATTAATAATAATCACTTGAGTAATTGCATTGACATCAAAAGAATAAACTTTTACAACCTCACCAAGATTTCATTTAATGCACTCAAGTGTTTAGGGTGAAAAGTATCAAACTCTCAAGTCAAAACATAATGTAACTCTTACCATGGACTTGTAATTTTATCACATCTTCACTACTTATGTATAATCTATAAGCAAAAATCAAAAGGTTTTTGTAAGGTTATAATGGGGCTTAGGTAAGGTATGATTGAGATAATAAAAGTATTGATTTAAAGGAAAATCACTAAAGATGCATTTCATGAAACTTATTCGCAATACATATAGGTCTTTTCATTATAAAACTAATGGTATTATATATTATTCTTTTTTCTTCTTCTTTTTTGTGCTCACTTTTTTTCATAATAATTTCAAACATTCATCTTGTCATGCAATTAAAGAAATATTGGACTGTGCAAAAAATTCAAGTTTCAAACAAGAAAATAATGTAAATAAACTTCAGGTTATAAAACAATAAAATGGCTTGAAAGAAAAATAGTAGAATAACTAATAATTGGGTATAATGATTGAAAAAGGCTATGGCTCAACTTAATTATTCCTCAAGATAAATTAAGAGTAAAGTAATTATCAAAGAAGTAAGTTTAAACAAATGTTGAATATAAGTGCATTCATCATATCAATGCTTATATTTTAACAAATGTGATCTCAATATGTATAATAAAAGCAAGTTCTAGAAATATTTAACTATGCATGATAACATACATGAAATAATAAAAAAGCCTAAAATGTTTTGAAAAATTTTCTCTTAGGCTCAAAAGCTCACAAAAAAGAATGGTTATATATGTATAAATAGAATGCAATTTCATTCAATTTGACTATCTCAATGACTATTAAATTATGACTTATAAAAGTAATTTTTATTGTAATTATCATCCTTTTGCATACTAATTCAAATCAATATTTTACAATAATTTCAAGTATTTATGGACAAATTTCAGTTAATTAAAGATATCAATTCATAATTTTAATAAAAACGATTATAATATGCTTAAGACAATCAATAAAATCATTAACCCCTTCCCCACACTTAAAATCATACATTATCCTCAATGTACACAATATAAACACATATTATGAGTAAGAAGGATAAGTTGGTACTTTCTTGAGTAATAAGATGGTTAGATTCTAATTTCGATGAGGGATCCATCTGATACTAAGTATATCCTTACTTACAAAACTATAATTGAAAAAGGGATAAATTTACAAAAAATAATAATAACAATAACAAGAATAACTAAGACACATAAAAATAAAATAACATAAAATAAAATCTATCCTAATTCTTAGGTTTTCTCTTAAGCAACATTTTTTTAATGTTGTTAGTTTGACGTACCATGCATTTTTACCATCATCCTAGGTTTATAATCACTGGCTTGCTTATACCCATTTCTCCGCAAAGAAATTTAGTAGCTTGTAGGTAAGCCACTTGTTGTAAGAAAATCATAAGGATATAATATATTAAGTTAGCAAAACCAATTAACTACAGTAATGCCCATTTTAAAGACAAACCAAAACTCCAAGAATTGTCCATTGGCTCAATTATTTTATATTGGAGGAAGTGGGAACCCTTCATACTTAATGTGACTATCAATGCCTCAACAATACTTTCCTTATTTGATTCCTTAACCACCTTTGTCCATTCTTTTTTTTCTCCTTTCTAGACAAAGGTTTCTGGCTCATCTTCTTCAATTACCTCCCTTTATTTCTCTACTTCCTCTTCTTAGATAGAGGCTTCATCATAATCATCATCATCATCATCATCATCATCTTCATCATCATCTTCTTCTCCAAGCTCATTTCAACTCCTAAGGGTGATTTCTATTCCATATTCTTTATGAATTGTTTCAGTATGATTAGGGAAACTCCCCTACATCTTTTCAGATAATATTTTTGCTAGCTAGTTGATCTAGTTCACCATATTTTATGTGCAAGCCTCTATTTCATAATGCCTCATGTTTGATTCTCAAATAAAATTTTCCATTATATCTTTTAAAGTATCAGTTACCTCCTCACCTTCTTGAAATGTATTCTTATTCATGAAATCAACCATCATCTCTTCTTCAATTTAAGATGTTAGGGAGCTTAAATAGGATGAGCTAGTATGCTCTTCATATCTAAGTGAAGAAAATCACTCCTTTAATTTACGTCGATTAGCTACACCTTGGCAAGGGATTCTATTAGTTTATCTATAATACTATTGTATTGTTGCTTCTATTGTACATATTCAGTTGGAGCATGATCATTCCATCCCTATATAAGGTTTTCTCCACTCTGAATTATACATATTCTCGTGTGATACATCTTGAGGTTGGTTGTACATGCTTGGTTGGTACAACATATAGGTTGGTGTTCGACATTCATAATTGTAATTATTACTCCCATAAATGTTGCAACATAATATGGACATTAGCTGAGCTTTCAAAAACATGTGAGGAAAGCACTCTTTCCAACATGGTGATATTACATATTGTGAAGACACTTCATAGCTCCTATAAGAATACTTTCTACTCCATCCTTCCATTATGAGTCGTGGTGATGATGTTAAACCTTAATCCCTAAAGCAAACCATAAACACACTAATAATGTAAAGAGTTTTGAATGATATTTAAATAAATAAGCCAATAAGCCAATAATACAACAAGATAAAATAAAAAAAATAAAATAAAAATAATTAATAGAGTAATAGCATCTAGGTGTTCCCAATATTACTGTCCCTGACAAAGACACCAAAACATTGATTGGTCATTTCTATACCAATATATAAATTAACCACAAGTGCATAGTATAGCTGTAACTAGTACAGACAAGTATAGATCTATCTCACAAAGATAGTGATTACTAGTAATTACCTTTCTTCTATTATCTAGCTTATGAATTAGATGTTGGGTTTTTAATAAAGAAAATAAAAATTAAACAATTAAATAAAATAGGAAACAATAATAAACACATAAAAAAGTAAAGTACTTAGAAAACTTAATATCAAAGATTAGTGTGTAGGTGATGAATCCCCTTAACAATCATTAAATAGTTAACCTTTTATAATGGAATAATTTTATTGACTATTGGACTATGAAATTTCCTATCTTATATTAATAACACTCTTAGGACTACTAACAACTAATCCATTGGGTGATTAACTAAAATCTTTCTAGTTAAAGTTCCTAGGATTGCATTATCAATTTATGAATTCTACTGTTAGGTTTGACCCTGATCTAGAGGATTTATGTCAACCTATTAGGTTTTTAATTAACTCCTTTGAATTATGGTAGATTTATTCACACATAGGATTTCTTAATCTCTATGATATGAAATCAGATTATGTACTAATATTCTGGATCTATTAGAACGTGTATAAAACACATAATTGAATCATAATAGATTAATCAAAATGATTTCTTTAAATAAAAATAATCAAAACATAGTTTTAATCCCAAAAAGGTTGTATAAATATAGACACTAAAAAATTTAGTTACTTATAATAGAAAACAAAGGAAAAGATAAATAGGAAGAAAAACAAATATGAAACAAAGGAATCATAATTCTAAATCTCCCTTTGTCTTTTATTGAATGTTCTTGCAAGTTTGGGGATTGATGTTGTAATCTATTGGATCTTTTGATGATTTCTTCATGTTCTCCACATCTTTGAATCAATATCATCCCTTTTGTAAGCTTTTTAAATCTTGAATCTGCTTTAAAACTCCACTTTCTTTATTTTCATATGCTTATGTTCTTTTATAGAAAAATTTAGGGTTTTATGGACTTACACAGTCTGATACACATCCGTGTATCAAATTGTGTAGCTAAAAAAATAATTAAAATGGGTACATGACCATATACACAGTCGTGTATCACTTAATTTCTTATACACAGTTGTGTATCACTTAATTTCTTCAAACCTTCATTTTATGCCATGATTTAATCTAAATTCCTCTTCTTTTGGTCCATGAAGGCAATTATAACCTAAAAATGCACTTATAGCTAATTAAGTACCAAATTCTGTTACCTCATCACAAACCCTAGCTTCTATTATATCTTATACCAACCTTACATATAAGCACAAGACATTTAATACTTCTATTGAAGTAATTTTAGAACTTAAAACTTTCTTAATGGTTATCAAATACCAATGTTGGTATGATGTAATGGATGTACAGTTATAAGCATTAAAGGCTAATAAAAAATGAGATCTAGTTGATTTTCTTTAGAAAATAACCATGATGAGATCCTTTTTAATCTTCATGAAATCTACTTTAGATTGATGATAATACACCCCAGATATGTTTCCTTGCCTTTTTTTTGGTTCTCTCTATCATTCTAGGCCATCAATATGTGTTTTCTTGAGCCTAACTTGAGCCTTTTCTGAACCTTTTACCAACTCTCCTTTTTTTCTCTTCATAATTGCCTTTTATAGTGCCAAATTAGGGTTTCTAGAGTGCACACCATTAGTCACACAATCGTATACATAACCATATCCCTTAATCTTACTTTATTCTTAAAATATCATGAAGAAACATGGTCCTAAAAAACTACACAACTATCCATATGTTAATGTAGACTTATAAGACCATACCCTTCATTTTAAGGTTGCTTTCAAAATAGCTCCTATTATTCTTTTTTCTGTCTTGATTTTGCCTTAATTCTTCTCCTTTTTATCCATGAAGGCAAGTAAGACCTATAAACACAATAGAAACCAATTAAGTACTAAAAAAAGAAAATCTCAAATAAACAAGTAAAATGCATCAAATATAGGATTGGAAATATAATGTGTTTAGCATTTATCATTTTTCAACCTTATGATATTAATAATTTTTAATTCTAGTTTCTATAAATGTTTACTTCTATAAAAATGATTTTCCTTATTCTTGGTTGTTATTCATTAATATTAGTAACACTATTATGCTTCTAACTACCCTTCCAAATATAGATTTTAATCTTTTATCACTAGTAAGTACTAAACCTAACTCATCTTTACCATCATCTTTATCTTCTCCTAATTCTATTTCTTTAAAAAATGAATTTCCTATTATAAGAAGGTCTATGATTGGTCATTTTTATACCAATATTTGAATTAACCTTAAGTACATAGTGTAGTTATAGCTAGCATAGGCGATTATGGGTCGATCCCACGAAGATAGTGATTGCTAGTAATTACCTTTCTTTTATTATCTAGCTTATAAATTGGATGTTGGTTTTTAATAAAGAAAATAAAACTTAAAAAATTAAAATAAAATAGGAAACAAAATGAACCTAAAAACAAAAGAAATTGCTAGAAAACTCAATATCAAAGATTAGTGCCTAGGTGAAGAATCGCTTTAAAAATCATTAAATAGTTAACTTTTATCATAGAATTATTTTATTGATTATTATATTATGGAAATTCATATATTATGTTAATAACTCTTTAGAGACTACTAGCAACCAATCCATAGGGTGATTAACTAAAATCTTTCTAGCTAAAGTTCCTAGTATTGTATTATTGATTTATGAATTCTGCTGTTAGGTTTGACCCTAATCTAGGTCATTTATGTCAACCTATCTCTAGGTTTGCAATCAACTCCTATTAATGATGGTAAACTTATTTACACACAAGATTTTTCAATCTCCATGATATGAAATCAGATTATGTATCAATCTCCATGATATGAAATCAGATTATGTACTAATATTTTGGATCTATTAAAACATGTATAAAACACATAGTTGAATCACACTAGACCAATCAAAATAATTGCATTAGATAAAAAAAATGAAAACGTACCATTATCCAAACTAAGGTTCATCATGCCTAGACACTAAAAATTTTTAGTTACATGTAATAGCAAACAAAATCAAAGATAAACAGGAAGAAAAATAGAAAATAAAGAACTCATAATTATAAATCTCCCTTTCTCTTCTATTGAATGTTCCTGCAAGTTTGAGGGTTGATGTTATAATATGCTGGATCTTTTGATGATTTCTTCGCATTGTCCATATCTCTGAATCAATATCATCCCTTCTATAAGCTTTATATATCTAGAATCTTCTACAAAACTCTACTTTCCTTATTTGATCCGCTCATGTTCTTTTATGACAATATTTAGGGTTTCTAGCACATACATAGTCAGATACACGTTTGTGTATCATAATGTGCAGCTCTAAAAGTACTTAAAATTGTAACTTTACACATTTTGAGAGAATTATATGGTTATATACAAATAGTCGTGCATCTCTTAATTTCTTCAAATCTCCATTTTTTGCCACGATTTCAACCAAATTCCTCTTGTTTTTATCTGTGAAGGTAATTATAACCTATAAATGCACTTAGAGTGAATCAAGTACCAATTATATAACAAAGTTACAAAATATCAAGAAAATTACATTAAAAATGTGTGTATAAATATAGTCAAATATGCTTCTGTCAATCTAGTAGAACTTGCGATCCACTATTGAAATAAAAAATAATTACACCAATCTACTAAATTATACTACCTCATTACAAACCCTAACTTCTTTCGTATCTTATTCAAACCTCACACATAAGCATAGGGAATTTTATACTTCTATTAATTTAATTTTAGAACCAAAAAATTTCTTAAAGGTTATCAAACATTAATGTTGGTGTGATGTAATGGATGTAGAGTTATGAGTGTTGAAGGCCAACAATAAATGAGATCTAATTGATATGTTTTTGGGAAAATGAATAAATATTTCATTAATCATAACAAAGCTAATTCAACATTACAATGATTAGACATGGTTCCTAATTCTTTTAACTAATCAAACAAAAAGAAAAAACATTCTATATGTTTACAAATTCCATATGATTTTCATTCCAGGATATAGATTGTTTTGAGCAATTTTAGGTATCATTGTGGCTCTAATCTAGTTTATTGCACCCTTAGCTAATTGGTGCTTCCTTGCTTCTTAATAGATTGTTGTGAAATTTATATTAAAATGTACTCCATTCTTCTTTTGATGATTTTCTAGCTTGATAATCCAGTGAAGAGTTCCATTCCAATCAAAAGATTGATAAAATTATGCTAATTTATGTAAGATTTTACTTCACATTGATTTGGAGTACTTGTACTGAAAAAAAAAGTGATTTCTATCTTCTTCAACTTTTTTACATGGGATACAAATGGGATCATATGAGCCAAACCATATATTCTTAGTTCTGATTCTATTTTTGATAACAAGCTACGTGAATAGGGAGCCTTTGGAATTTAGGGAATTCTTCCATAACTTATTAGATGGAACATTCTCATTACTAGTTTGAAGGATCTTGTAGCATGATTTATTAATGAAGACTTTGGAATTTGGAATCCAAGTGATGCTATCTTTATTATGCCAATGAGTGATTTAAGGTAGATAATCAGATAAGGAGAAGAGAACTCTAAAGTTATTTGACCACATTCCATTCTAAATGAGATATCTTGTTGATTTGCCACCTAATAAATAGCCCATTAGGTGTAAATGGATCTTCAAAATTAAGCATAAGATAAATGGTAGGATTTAGAGATATGAAGCCATGTTAATAGCCAAATGCTTTACTCAATAACATGGCCTTGATCACTTAGAGACTTTCTCTCCAATTGTGAAGATGACAACAATTACCAGTATAGTAGCACTTGCTTCTATTCACTAATTATATCACTATTATCTTGATGTTAATAATGCCTTCTTTCATGGTGACCTAAATGAGAAAATTTATATGCAAGTTCTATTTGGACTTTCTATTTCTCAACTTTATAAGGTTTGTAAATTGTTCAAGTCTCTCGTTGGCTTTAAACAAGATAGTAGATAGTGGAACTCACATCTTATTTTAGCATTACTTTACACAAGCTCTATTAGTTCCTTCTTTTTGGCAAAAGTTGTCTTTTAAAGCTTCATTGCTTTACTCATTTATATAGATGACATATTTTAGTTAGCAACTTAATGGCTAAAATAATTTTGTAAAGTAATTTCTTTATTTAGCTTTCACAATCATAGAATCTAAGGCTCATAAAATATTTATTGGGTATTGAAGTAGCTCATTCCAAAAGTGGCATTAACATTTAACAACACAATTATTCTTTAGACTTGTTAAATGTTTTTGGCTTTAATAATGCTAAACCATCATTAACTCCTATTGTTCAATTTAGAAAGCTTTATAAGATAGATAGTCCACTTCGACCAAACACTACTATATTGATGAAGCTTATTGTATCATTAAACAACCAAACATGATCTATCCTTTGTTTTTTAAAAATTATCTCAATTTTTGGATAAGACTACAAAAGATCATATTTAAGTAGGACATCGAGTCGTGTGTTAAGTTAAGTAAGCACTATGCAAACGCCACTTTTTTCCATCATTATCAATTATATAACTCAAAAGTTTTTCTAATAGTGACCAACCTTCATACTTAGACACCAAAACCTTTTTAAGTTATTTTGTTTTTCTGAGTAATTCCTTTACTTTATGGAAATTAAATAAGTAATCTACTATATCTAGATCTTCCTCTGAGGTAGAATATGAAGCACTAACTTCTTTAACTTATAAGTTACAATGGCTTTTTTTATATTATATGATTTGTACTAACCTTACCCTCAACCTATCTTGATTTTTTGTTATAACCATACTGCAATTTATCTTGCTCATAACCTCATGTTTTATGAAAGAACTAAACATATAGAAATTGATTGCCATATTATTTGTGACAATTCTTAATGTCAGTTTGGATAGGTTTTTGACCTTTTACCCTTATCTTGGCCTGATTTTTCTTCTTTCCTTAAACAACTAGATGTACAATTTGCAAACTCTCTCCTTGTTCCATCGATAGTCTCCATTCCTCTTGAACACATATGGTCAATAATTCATTTATTGATCACTTATCCTTATGTGTATTATAAGAGATTTTAAGAGTCTATATGGTGATAGAAAGGTGTTCAAAATGTAATACATAAGGAAATAATCATACATCTAAACCTTGAGTTTCTTTCACTAAGCTGCAATGTCCCTCATCTTCATGATATGCTCATGAGCACCTCAGACACGGTGAACCTTATTGATGAAAACTTCATAGTACAGGTTCTTGTAAGTGCTTTGTCTGAGGTTTTGAATTGCTCATCATCCTTTAGTAGGGAACGGACATTATCATGTTGTTCCATAGAACCATGAATGCTAGCAGAAATTTTGGTTTTTATGAACATCACATTTAGGTGATTAGATCGCTCCCAACGTTCATAAAGAGTAATTTCAACCATAGTGCTAGCCTCAGTTACCTTAGGTGGTTCTTCCTTCCGGATAACATAATCAATGTCCATCCACCCAAATGAAGATGATTTCTCTCCTTCCAAATCTTATAGTTTTCACCCCTCAATTTGGGAATTTCACAACTTGTATAAAAAAAACCCACAGTTTGAATAACTACATAATTTAAACATATATGCTACTTATTAATAAATTGATAAACTATAAGAATGTGTTACCAATGTAAAACATATCTTAAAAGACATAAAATTTGTTTATAGGACAAATTTTTAAATCAAACAGATTTATGCTAAATTTTATTATAAAACTATCAAGTTATATACCAATTTCTAATTCCTGTAGGAAAATTAGAAAAATAATTTGATATTTCATCCTAATTGATTATTCAAATACAATAAAAATTCTTATGGGATAAAATTTATAATACTAAAAATAATTAACTACAATTAAATGGCTTAAAACTTTATGTGATTAATTACATAAATATATATTTTTATATAATTAAGGTTGTTATAGCTAAACCCTAATAATTATTCACTAAAACATTATATCTAAAATTCTATTCACAATGCTAAATATGGACATAATAGTCTAGTTATAATCTATTTCATGTTGAACATTTATACATATATAATGTAACACATAATATACATAAAGATAATGTTTAGCCTTATTGGCAAAGGCTCACCATACACCCCATGAGAGCACGAGTTCAAGCCTTAGCTATATCATCTAATTTAATTATTAAAACTACACACAAAGGACACCGTTTATATTAAATGAGTCTTCTTGAACCTCCAACCTGGTCATAACGACGCAGTTCATAACCTGTCGGATACCAAACAGAACTAGATCATAAAAACACCATAGAAACTTATTTTTGAATTTAAAAACACTTTTAAAACACTTAATAGAAACTTTATACCTTAAATCGAAAAAAAGTCCAAAAATATCCTTAAAAAGAATATTTCCAAATTTGAACTTTTTTTCCAGAATACGAAATTCTCCTAAATCTCCATCAATGCAGAGGTTAAAAACTCTGATAACAAATGTAAGCCAATTCTAACATATATATTCAACAATAATATACGTTAAAATAACATATAAACTAAATGTGGAAGAAAACGAAATACCTTTAACTATTGTTGTCTTTGTATAAAGATTCTAAGTTTTGCAATTCTTTTGAGCTCTCAATTTACAATTTGATGGTGTATTTTTTTAGAAGAGAAAAGAAGCTTAAGGACCCCAAAAATATGATGAAATATATAAAAATGTGCTTCCATCAATCACACTTTCAATTACCATAAAATCAAGATCTTTATACCTATTAACGACATAACGTTGGACCATCATTTCTGAGTATTGAACTAGAATATGAAAGTTTCTTCATAACATTGATGTTTGACATCAAAAGTTTGACATGCCCATGGATAAAATACAACAGATCAGTTGTAATCCCCTTTCAAAAGAATCAAATACATTTTCTTAAACTTGATTCCACACACCAACCATATTACAACAAACACATTTGTATAACAATTTATCTATGTCACTGTACATAAGACAAATGTCATAAGATTCCATATTATCAATTATGTACTGGAGAAGTGGAATTTCTGACAGTGATTCAAAGATTGTACAAAAGCTCACATTATTTTTTCAATGTCTAGACAACTAGAAATCTCAAAATTGAAGAATGGCTCAAGTTAGTTCAACCAAGATTAGTTTCACTCAAGGTACCATCTAGAGAGGATGAGCTCTTCTAATTTCTTTTTAAGCCCCTTGTAAACTTCCAAGACATTTCTATCTTTGTTATTATTGGGAGCGTGGAATTTCTCCCGCCTAAAGTTTAATTGGGTTCCTATCCTTTGGAACTTCCTTTGATTCTAGCAAAGTTCTCTTTTATTGTCCTTTTTAAGCATCCCCTTCGATACCCCTCCTCCATCTTCATTTTCCATAGACCAAGTATCTTCTATGGAGTTTGTGGTTATACAAGCACTGCTTCTCCCTATGACCTTCCTCTCTGAAGTACTAAGAAAGCCTAAAGTCAAGTGACCAAGGATCCCTCAACTTTTGATAACATGAGATAGTTACCAACATCATTAATCCTTCTTCCTCTAAGGGTCTTTGTGTTGTCTCCCCCTGATTAAAGTCCTTCAATAAGAAGCAGTAAAGTAGGGAGCATTTTGGTGAGTTTCTTGTATATAAAAGGGTGTGTTTCTATGTAGTTCATCCTTAAGCCATGAACAGCTAGTCAAAATCAGGTTTGGAGAGTGTTTTTGTTAAAAGAAAATGATTTATATCTCTTTAATTTTACGTATTATAGTAGTATATAGAGGATTTTAAAATTAAGGCCCTAGCATATCCAAGATATCCCTATGAATCTAATGAAATAGAGATTTAAAAAAGCTTAAATATTTACCTTTTAGGATTAGATTTCATGGCTTACCTTTGAATATTGGAAAACTGAGGGATTGAATCACTTGAACAAAAGGAATTAGAAAACCCTCTGCTTGGACAAAATAACTACCACCATAAAGAGAGTTGAGTATGCTAGAATTTATATGGAAGTTAGGTTAGACTCTATCTTACCAGATACTCTCCCTATTATAAGGCAAAGGGAATAAGGTGAATTGCATAATGACCCTATAGAGGTTAGTTATCAATGGAGATCCTAACGACCAAAAAGTAGGGGGAAAAGGTATAAAAGGAGTCAGGTAAAAGATTTTAGACATGTTTTGTGTATGAATTTCTTAAGCTCCAACCTACTGTAAAACTTAGAGAAGCTTCTACATGGAACAAGAACGCAACCTCTAAGGAAAACATGAAAGCTTTGATATCTTCGCAAGAAGAATTAAACTTGTCTTCTAATATCTATAAAGAATTAACCCTTATAAAGGATTCAAAGGAACTTAGTCCTCCTAGATGACCTCAAGAATATAGCTATAATAATAACTTATTAAAAGATAATCTAGAGGATAACTCTCTTAAAATTGTCTCGGGGATATAACTAGACACAAATATGATTGCTAAAAGAATACAAGGTAAGAAATTTATGAGGGGTTTATATCCCTTCAATCTTCCTCATGATCTTAAAACAGAATATTATAAGTATAAATCACTATAAAAAAGACAATAATTAAAAGAAAATAATTAAAGATTATCTAGATTTAAAATAACTATCTATAGCTAGACTTTTGGAGACAAAGAGCAGGAATAAAAAACCTCAATATTGTGAATAGCCTTTAGTAAGAATTGAGAATTTGTAATTGACTATCATTTTTATCATCTTGGTCAAATAATAGTGGGATATGATTTATTTCTCTTTAAGTTTACATATTTAGTAGTATACAGAGGATTTTAAAATTAGGGCCCTAGCATATCTAAGAGATCTCTATGAGTCTAATGAAATAGAGATAAAAAAAGCTTAAATATTTACCTTTCGGGATTAGATTTCATGGCTTGCCCTTTGAATATTAGAAAACTGAGGGACTGAATCACTTGAACAAAAGGAATTGGAACACCCTTTGCTTGGACAAAATAACTGCCACCATAAAGAGAGTTGAGTATGCTAAAATTTGCATGGAAGTTAAGCTGAACTTTATCTTACCAGATACTCTGCCTATCATAAGGTAAGGTGAATAAGGTGAATTGCATAATGACCTTATAGAGGTTAGTTATCAATGGAGATCCCAATGACCTAAAAGTAGGAAAAAAAAAGGTATGAAAGGAGTCAGGTAAAAGATTTTAGACATGTTTTGTATATGAATTTCTCAAGCTCCAACCTACTATAAAACTTAGGAAAGCTTCAATAAGGAACAAGAATGTAACCTCCAAGGAAAACATCAAAGTTTTGAAATCTTGGTGAGAAGAATTAAAAATGTCTTTTAATATGTATAAAGAATTAACCTTTGTAAAGGATTCAAAGGAACTTAGTCCTCCTAGACCACCTCCAGAATATAGCTATAATAATAACTTGTTAAAAAATATTCTAGAGGAGAACTTTACTAAAATTGTCTTAGGGATATACCTAGACACAAATATGATTGCTAAAAGAATACAAAGTCAAGAAATTTATAAAGAAAGGGTTGATATCCCTTCAATCTTCCTCGTGATCTTAAAATGAAATATTATAGGTATAAATCACTCTAATAAAGACAATAATTAAAGATTATCTAGATTCAAAATGACTATCTATAGCTAGACTTTTAAGGACAAAGAGCAGTAATAAAAAGGTTCATTATTGCAAATAGTCTTTAGTAAGAATTGAGAATTCGTAACTAACTATAATTTTTATCATCTTGGTCGAATAATAATGGGATATGATTTATAACTCTTTAAGTTTACGTATTCTAGTAGTATATAGAGGATTTTAAAATTAGGGCCCTAGAATATCCAAGAGATCCTTATGAATCTAATGAAATAGAGATCTAAAAAAGCTTAAATATTTACCTTGTCGAGATTAGATTTCATGGCTTGCCCTTTGAATATTGGAAAACTAAGGGACTAAGTCACTTGAATAAAAGGAATTGGAAGACCCCTCTGTTTGGACAAAATAACTACCACCATAAAGAGAGTTAAGTATGCTAGAATTTGCATGGCGTTAAGCTAGACTCTAACTTACCAGATACTCTGCCTATCATAAGGTAAGGGGAATAAGGTAAATTGCATAATGCCCTTATAAAAGTTAGTTATCAATGGAGATCCCAATGACCTAAAAGTAGGGAAAAGAAGGTATAAAAGGAGTCAGGTAAAAGATTTTGAACATGTTTTGTATATGAATTTCTCAAACTCTAACCTGTTGTAAAACTTAGGGAAGCTTTTACAGGGAACAAAAACATAACCTCTAAGGAAAACATGAAAGCTTTGAAATCTTGGCAAGAAGAATTAAACATGTCTTCTAATATCTATAAAAAATTAACCTTTGTAAAGGATTGAAAGGAACATAGTCCTCCTAGATCACGTCCAGAATATAGCTATAATAATAACCTGTTACAAGATAATCTAGAGGAGAACTCTCTTAAAATTGTCTTAGGTTATACACAAATATGATTGCTAAAAGAATACAGGGTAAGAAATCTATAAAGAAAGGGTTGATATCCCTTCAATCTCCCTCATTATCTTAAAATGGAATATTATAGGTAAAAAGCATTCTAAAAAAGACAATAATTAAAGATTATCTAGATTCAAAAAGTCTATCTGTACTTAGACTTTTGGAGACAAAGAGCAGGAATAAAAAGCTTCATTATTGCAAATAGTCTTTGGTAAGAATTGAGAATTCGTAACGAACTATCATTTTTATCATCTTGGTCGAATAATAGTGGGATATGATCCCAGATTAGTTAAAATCACTCAAAAATTGACATTTCATCAATTCATTCACTTGGAGGTTTAGTTAGTTTCTAAAAATTTGGAAGTCAAGTTTGTCTATGCCTCTAACTATGAGTCTCAATGAACTAATCTTTGGAATGATCTGAAATCATTAAGGAAGTCTATTAATAAGCCTTCATTGGTAAATGGAGATTTTAATTGCAATTTTTTCTCTTAGGAGTTTAAAGGAGATAGATTAGGAACAGGAATGATAACTTATAGAATTGTTTAAGCTTTACTCTCCTTTCAGACCTAAGCTACAATGGAACTTATTTTACGTGGAGCACTAAGTAGGAAAATAAATCGTTGAGTAGAAAGAAATTAGATCGAGCACTAGTGAATCCATTATGGCTCTTTAATTTCAAATCTAGTTCAGCACTCTTTAATCAACCTCTTTGCTATCACATGTCAATAGAGATATCCTTGATCACTAGAGTTGGTTTTGAGAAAATTTCATTTAGATTTAATAATTCTGTTAACCAAAGTTTAAGGCCTTGATGATGTGGTGGTAAGGGGACTAAATATCCAAGTCGAAGGTTATGATTCCTTCAAATTGGTGAAGAACCTTCAAATTCTAAAGTTAGAACTCAAGAAGTTGCATACCTCAAAGATCAAGAGCATCATTTTGGCTATTTTAAATGCTAGGAATGCATATCATTCTATCTGATCACAAGTAAAGAGCCTTGGGTTTCTTTATCTAAAATCAAGTAATTTGGAATGCTTATCTAGAATTTTATGTTGTTAATAATAAGAAACTAGTTTTTTTTAGATGCCAGAATATATTTTTAATGAGTTTTTGGAAGAGATTCATTTCGACATAAAAATCATGTCAGCTCACGACATTAGCAATCAGACTATTGTATTGTTTAGTAAGGAAGCCACTGGTAACAGACCCAACCGAATTCTACTGGTTGACTAATGCACCTATAACACAAAAGAAAAACCAAATTTTATTTAATCTGGTAACGGTAAGATGAAGGAACTTCTACACAATGCTATTGATGTTGGTTTATCTCCTTTAGTCAACCAATTGGTTGTAGTTTAGTAACAAAATAATTTAAAGGTATTCTTTAGCATGTCCATGTTTATATATATATGATAAAGTCCATGAGATAATTATATATTGTAAATAAAATTATAATGAGATTATAATTATGAGGTTCATATTACATTTATATATTATCTTTAAATTGTTCATAGTTATTGTTTTATTAAGATTGGACATTAGTAGAATGCAAAAAGACTAGCACACGTTATGTTTTTCCTTATGAAGGAAGTAGTCGATCTCATAGGCTAAAGTATGGAGATATTTAAACAAATATGTGGGTGTTTGTTAGAAAACAAATTTACTGAACTGACTCGATTTGAGAAATTCATTTGGATCATTAGTTATATATCTATAGAAATGCTCAGTGTGATAATTGTATAAGTTTTCCTTTAACTTGAGTTCTCCAAAGTTACTTTATATAAGGAATGTTATGTTTTGATATTATTTATGACTAATTATAAACATAGATAGCTCATTCAGTAGTCATTGGATGTAACATGAACGATATTGAGGTAGTTGAGTGATCAAGATATGATTCATTACTCAAAAACAATTGAGAGAATGTTTTATTATTCTCGATTAGTAGTGATCTGAAAAATCCTTAGTCAAGGTAAAGTGAGATGTGAATAGTTTACAATTGTTATTAATTAAATCAATAGCTAATATAAAAAAACTAATATTGTAACATCCCGTTTCCAGAGAACGGGTCGGACTAGAGAAACGGGTTCAGGTGTGGTAAATTACCACATCTCATGCTCATGCAGTTGTGAATAGTGAATTTTGTGCATATAAGAAGTTATTGTA
>JAOQML010133548.1:0-16759 GCA_027568935.1 Erythroxylum urbanii | reverse complement strand
GGGTCTCTCTCAAAATTTATATTTTATTTATTACATGAAATTTTAAGAATTTTCGCTTCAAAGCCTATAATTTTTTAAAATTATAATTTTATTATTTTATATCGATTCACACAATATGCGATGTTAATGTCTATTATATTTGTAAAAGTTGAAATAAAGAGTTTTGCTATATGAATTTGACATGTAAAATAAAAAACATTTTATTCCACATCAAATTAATGTTATAATATTTATGTTTTAAATTTAAAAAATTAAAGACAATAAGTACAATTATAGCAAATAACAATTCTTGGAAGATGACGAGTTTTCTTTCTCCTTTATATTTTTTTTAAGAAATATGAAAGTTGACGATTATTAAAAACCCATTTATAATTTTATTTTAATATAAATATGATAAATAGCTAATAACAATGTCTTTCTTTTTTCTAGATTTTCTACTTTATTTTTGGAAAATTAATTAACGAATGCATCTCTTCATATGAAAGATAATCCTATTAATTAATATAGAAATGAAATATGCATATCAATAGTAATTAATTAATGCAGAAGACCAACAATTAATTGCAAAGAAATACAGACACTTCAAGTTATAAAAAGATTCAATCAAGCACCTATTATTTATGGAATTTGATTGTTAGTGATAATCTATCATTTAAATATGAAAACTAAACAAACAAATGGACATTAACTACATTAATGACATGGCCTTTTCACGCTTAATTGATAATTAAAATTTATTTTTTTGTATTCTTTTTAAATTTATAGATGTTATTTTATAAGTTTTATATGTTCAGTGGTTTTCATTTTTAATAGATAAGTAAAATATTTATTTTCTTTCTTACTTGAGGCTTTTATTGCTATTCATAACTATATTAGCATTTTATTTTTATTTTTAATTATAAATTGAGTTTTTACTGAAAGATAAGATATTTATTGTTGTTCTTTTGTTTTCAATTATTAAAGATTTTATTAGATTTTATATTTATTTTTCAAATTATAGTCTTACATTATAATTAAAACTATTGATCTTAATTTACATAAAGTTTCAGCAACCAATGACGAAAATGGGATTGGATTTGTATATTTGTCACATGTGAATAAGGATAAAAGCAATTTGATTCTAGTTATTATAATTAAATACTTACATCTATTCTTTAAAATTATAATAGTCATCTTAAATATGATAATAATGATGTGTAACATTTTTTTCTTACTGTTTTAAGAAATAATAGACAGTGGAATGACTTTATAGTATTTTTCAATGTGTATTACATAAGGGTTTACAACTTTATTTATACACGTGAAACTAGTTCTAAAATTAAGAAATTTGAGCTGATCAATTCTAAGTAAATTACAACAAATTGAGAAGAATAACTCAACAAGGATAAGATGAGATCATTAAGGGAAATAGTCTATTGCAATCTAATGTTTGGAGTAATAATGAACTTGTCACATAACCGAAGAAAACAATAGATCTTAAAGCCTTTTTCATGACATCAATGAGTTATTTAGAAGCAGGGACATTAGATAAAAAGAGTCTTCTTAGCAAACAAATCTTGAAAAAAAAAGAATGTCAATCTCAATGTGTTTGGTACAAGCATAAGATACAGGATTTGTCACAAGAAAAGTAGCTCTTATATTATCACACCATAAGAGTGGCTTGATATTTGATAAACCTATTTCACTGAGAAGAGACTTTATTTAGCATAGTTCACCATCAGCAAAAGCAATACTTTTGTATTTAAATTTAATACTAGACCAGGCAATAATAAGTTGCTTCTTGGTAATGTAAAAAATAGAGTAAGACTTAGAAAAATGCAATAGCCAAATGTTGATCAACAATCATTAGGATAACTAACCTAATCAGCATTAAAGTAAGCATGTAAGGTTAAGTGAGTAGGTTTAGTGAAATCAAGGCCATAGGAAGGAGTGGAGTAAATGTACCATAGAATTCATTTAACAGCTTACTAATGGAGATCAGTAGGATAGTGTAGAAATTAAGAAACTTTGTTAACAACAAATTGTATGTCTAGTTTGGTGAGATAGAGATATTGAAGGGCTTTAATAGTACTATGATATTCAATAGGATCACAAATAAGAAGGCCGTGGTTTTTAAAGAGTGGTATGGGTATGGTAATAAAGGTAGAGATAGGTTTTGAGGAATCAAAATGGGTCAACGAACAAGTTCACGAGTGCATTTCAATTGAGTGAGAAGAAGATCAGTAGATATAAATGTAGCTTTAATTCTAAGAAAGTAACAAATAAGGTCAAGGTCTTTAATGGTAAAGTTGGTATGAAGATTATGAAGGACGATCTGGATAAAGTCTTGTGAAGAACCCATAACTAAGATATCATCTATGTAAATAAGAAAAACGGTAGTATGAGTAGAAGTGGAGTGAATAAAAAGAGTTATCCATTTTTGGAGGAAAAAAAATCAAGGTCATTGAGTTTTTGACTTAATCTATGAAACTAGATGTTAGGAGACTATTTAATAGCATAAAGTGTCTTATAATTATGACACATATAACGAGGTTGATGAGGATTAGTGAAACCAAGAGGTTAATGTATAAAAATAAATTCTTGAAGATTTTTGTGTAACAAGGCATTGTGAACATCAATATGATGAATGGACCAATTATTAGCTAGAGAAAAAGTAAGAATGTTCAAATAGTGGTTCATTTGAAGACTGGACTAAAAGTGTCAGTTTAGTCAAGACCAAGATATTGATGATAATCTTTGTTAACAAGGTGAGCTTTATAGTGATTAAGAAAACCATCAGGGTTAAGTTTAGTTTGGAAAATCCATTTACACTAGACAATATTGACATCTGGAGAGAGATGAACAAAAGACTAAGTTTTATTGTTATGGAAAACTTTGAACTCATTAACTATAACTTAATGCCAATGGGCAAATTTATTTGCTTATGCAAAATAATTGAGATCAGGTTTATATGGTGGTGGATCTACTAGTAGTGGTGATGGGAGAGGTGATGCTAAAGAAACAAGTGATTTTAGAGTAGGAAGAGGAAGGATTAGGATTTTTAGGGATGAGGAGAGTGGGTAACTAGTTGAATTATAGTGGTAAAGAAATAGATTGAGGATGGGAAGAGAAAGAAGAGGCAGGAGTAAGATATAGGAATTAAGTTTCAAGAAATCAAACAAGATGAGAAATATAGATGCTATCAATAGATGGATTAGGACATGGATAGCTTACATTCTTGGGATTATAATCGAGGAACACAAAAGGAGTGGATTTTGGTATGATTTTACTAGATCTAGTTAGACCAAGAAAAGGAAAACACATATAAACAAAAGCGCGAAGGTACTCAAGTTTAAGAGGTACATGAAAAAGAAGTTCACGAGGGGATTTGTAGTGTAAAATGGAGGAGGGAAAAAGATTAATAAAAAGAACAATATTGGAAAAGGATTTAAACCAAAAATGTCTAAGAAGAAAGCTATGCAGAAGAAGTGTGATACTAGTTTTAGTGATGTGAAAAATTTTGCATTGGACAACACCATTTTATTGTGGGGTATGAGGATATGATATTTGAAAGATAATGTTATGAAAGGTAATAAAGTGAGGAAATGCTCCTTTTGATGAGTTTAAAGACTCCATCATATTGAAATATTTTTATTTTAGTGGAAAAGAGGTTTTCAGCAATAACCTTGAAATTTTGAAATTTGTCTATGGTTTGAGTTATAAGTGAGCAAAAAAAATCCATGTTTGTCAATTTTTACTTTATAGATGACTGAGAAGTTGATGCCATTATATGGAGAAACTTAATAAGTAGTTAATGAAATGTGATTTGCAAAATGAACAGAAATCTTCAAGGGGTAGAGATTATTATAAATGTTTCCTACAGGGAGAAAATTTTTGGTTGAAAGGTACTTCATAATATAACTATGAGGGGTTACATTCAATCAAACAAGAATTTTCTTTTAACAAATTTTGCAATATAAAGTAAGTTAGCAGTAAGGTGAGGGACAATAAGAATATTCCGTAATTGTAAAGGTCTATGGTATATGGGTAAGGTTAAGGAGCCTATAGAGGAGATACAAACAACAATACCATTACCAATAATCACTTTGTCAGCACCTTAATATGGTTAAATTGAGTCAACAAGAAGAGAGATATGTGTCATATAAGAGGAAGCAATTGTATCTAAGATCCATTCAGTAATTTTACTAGAAGTAGATGTGGATGGGAGTGTAGTGCGTTGAATATTTAGAATTGAAAAGTAAATTAAAATGAGGTCAGATTATATGGAGAAGTTAATTAATTATGCATAGATTGCATATACCTGAAGCATTTTGGAGGTCGTTGGTTAGAAAAGGGTCGAGTATTAAAGAGCAAGATAGGTTGTATAGGGGATAGTGGGCTGGGCTTGAGATATTATAATGTATGCTTGGAACATAATAAAATGGGCTTGGACTATTGACATATGGGTTTTAGGCTAGGGTATTAGGATAAACACATGAGTGGTTATAATTGTAGGATAAAAAAACTATAAGCACCTTCTGATCTTGCCCAATTTTTATAAGAAAAATCCCCAAATTAATTTGATGAGGGTTTGAAGTTGCTCTTGTGTCCATTTCATTGTTTTAGGGCATCCACTACTACTTTTAGTTGAGAATTTACTACCTTGAGACACCACAAATGCTAATTTGTTTGGAGATTGATGAAAAGATAGCAAGTGTTCATAAAGTAAAAGTGTCCTATATAATTCTAATAATAAAGGAGTGTGTTTTTAGTTTTCCATGGCAATGAAAAATGATTCATCATTAGGAGCTAAACCATTAAGTGTAAAGAGAATAAAATTTTTAGAAAAAACTAGGTCACTATATAGGCAAGTCTTTAGCTGTGGATGCCATAGATGTATGGTAATGAGTAATGGAGGAGTTAACTTTTTGAGTGGTATAAAGAAAACACCTAATGGAGGTGAGAACTATTGATGCCATAATGGAGGTGAGGGTAGGATGAGATAACAATCTACAAGTTTATCGTTCTTTTTCTAAGCTAAGAATTCTAGTGAAAGAGAGGAGGAATTAGAATCAGAGTCATTATTATTTGACGGGGAGAGATTGACCCATCAAGGTATATGAGTCAATCACAAGTGGTCAAAATAGATTTAACTTGATTTCTTCTTATTAAGTAGTTATTTTTATCAAAAGTAGCGATGATAAAATTGGTAATATTGCTAATTGGTAGAGTTGTAGTTTTTGGATTTATTTTGGGATTGTGGTTTGATACTGTAGTTATGTTTGTGTAAATAAGCTAAAATGGAGGACAAGTTTGGGAAGGGTTACAAAAATGAAAGAAAAGTAATGTGAATGATATACTTAAGTAGGCTCAAATATTATAAAGAAATAATTGATTATGAAATGATCTATTGGTGTTTTTCAATATATATTACATGAGGGTTTACAACTCTATTTATACATACTAAAGTACTTCTAAAAATAAAGAATTTGATCATATCAAATCTAAGTAAATTATAACAAAATTAATAAAACTAAATCAATAAGGATAAGATGGAATCATTAAAATAAATTTGAGCTAAAATTACTTCTAAAATAGTTGGCATTCACTTGAAATTTCCTTTAAATGGTTCTTTCATGACTTTCTTTGACTAAATTATTTGGAAAGAAACTAATAATTATAGCTAATAAGAGTTTTAAAAAAATAAAATGGGATTAATAGGAAAATAATGGAAAGAATTACAAGAAGGACATGAGTTTAAAGGTTAAACCCTTTACACTCCTTATATGAAGGTATAAGGAATAAAAGCTACATATAATCAGTTACAAAAGGGAACTTTAAGAGCAACATATATTCAGAGGTTGAGGGATGTTAATATATCAGCTGAACATTATTAGTGGATGTTCTTTACAAGCAGTAGTTTGCGAATTTGTCAGATCATGTCTGACTAAATGGATCCCTAGGTTGAACAATGATTAGAAAATTGCCATTAATTACGTTCCCCCCATAAATTATAAACACATGCCCCCAAGACTAGAATGAAGAGACGGTGACAATGGTGTATATTAGTTATTCCAACTAATAAATTATGTATGATGTCTGGTATTGTGCAACCAGGGGCATTCCATCTACAAAGACGTGTAATCATATCCCATATGCAAATGTTGAAAGGGCAAGTGAAGAAGAGATGATCACAGGATTTTATTTAGAGCTGGCACATTGGATAGACTCATTTGATTTGAAAATAAATTAGTCGTTCAACTGTAGGTAGTTTATTTTGGATAGCTAGCCAAAGGTTAAAAGATAACCGTGAGGTGAGCAAGTATAAAGATGTGAAAGTTTTGAAGTTAGAGTAAGTATGATTTTAAAAACAAGATTTTTCTTCAACCAAAAATATTAGAATAAATTGATTCTTAAATACTTTATTTATGTTAAATTGTTTAAATGTTTAATTATTTATATAAGACTTCTCTTTTTCCTCTAATCATTTGTGTAATTTGATTTTTTTAAAAAAAGTGAAAAGAGAATATTAAAAGAAAAAAGAAAGACATCAAATTAACAAATGTGAGGAAGGTTCAAATGAAAAGGTACTTCAATTTTTTTTTTACTAAGTTATACTTCTCTTAGTTTGTATCATAGCTCAAACAATATCATTTGTCAAGCGTATTTGATTTCATTTTTATATTTTCTTATTTTGATCTAATTTATGAAAAATAACTAATATTTTTAAGTATTTATGTAAAACAATTACTTTTTTCAAATACTTTTACAAATAAAACAAAATAAGTTATATCATTTTTTATTTAGTATATTTGTAAAAATTTTAACATTATTTTTTCACAAAGTGGGACTAGATGATTCAACAACTTATAAACAGTGATTTCCGAACAAATGAGAACAATTTATTCCAAAAAAATAAAGGATTGAACCATGTAGATGACAAGTGGTGATTATTAATGGGCCTCTTTTGTCACCTAAGAAATCTTTTAATTGATGTAAAAATTCAAAAAGACGACTTTGTAATTTGACATTACAGTGGGTGATTAAATAATTTACCAACCAACTCCTCCTACCCAAGATTTAATTTATCTTGCCCATTTCATTGTATTGTTTTTCATTTTCTCCTTACATTGCCAATCCTAAATAGAACTCAAAAGTAAAGAAATACAATTATGCAATTGCTTCTAACTTGTTGCATTTGAGATGAATGAACTGAAGGTAGTAGTTGTATCAACTTATCGACCTAGCAACTCATTTATAAACATGATATGTAGACATTGTCACTCTCCTCATCTTCTCTCTCTTTATGGAATTTAAACATTAATATTTTTATGTTTATGATAACTTTGTTTATATATACATTTATATATGTTCTTTAGGTTTTCAATATAATGAAATTTTAGTGGTTAATGATTAGAGTAAGGGACAACTATATGCTGGTTTATGTGTTTTTTATATTATTGGGTAAAGATTTGTGCCTTATAGCTAGTGTGGTCTTTATATATAAAGTATGAAAGTGTGGTCTTTATATGTCTTTATATATAAAGTATGAATATGTTTTGATTATTACGCTATAAAAGTATTAGTAGAGTTATCAAATATGATGTGGAAGGTGTGTGAATTGATGTAGAGCCTAACTCCTGAGCAGTAAAAATAGGTTAATGATATGAGATTTTGTGAAATTAAAGAGAAGGAAAGGTTTAGGGTGAGGAGGGACATATGTTATTGCTTGTGCTTTCATTTTAATCCAGGTGTGCTATTATTGAATATTAGGTAGAATCTAGTGGAGGATATTAGTGGTGATAATGTCGTATGGATTATTGAGATAAGTTCAGAACATAATAAAGCAAGTATACATAAAAGCTAGTAAGGGTAATCTGTTGAGACTTTGGGAGGAGTACAAAGTTAACAGTCACAAAATAATGAATGTTGTATGCTAGAGAAAGTTAGAGATATATGGATAAAGGAATTTTTTGATGTAACTTCCTTCTTTATGTGTGTTTTTATGCCTAGATTCCAATTATAGTATTAATATATAGTTATTAGATACTGTAATCTTTATTAACAATTACAAGCAACCTGGTTGAGGACATTTTATCATGAACCATATTTGTAAGCATGCTTGCACATTTTACCAAGTTATAAAGGCCAAAGGTATTGTACCTTGTATGAGTGGATCCATAGTGGTATTGACAGTGAGTTATGCATCTTGTAAATTAAAATTATTAATCAATATGTAGACATGTACAGAATTTGTAATTCATAAAACCTAACCTCAATTTATAATTTGTATGTATATTTTTATTCGTATAAGTTATATATGAACCATCTATTCAAGTGGGATGACATCAACATCAACAAGGCGTTAGATTTTTATAAGTATTAAAGGAATAATATTAGAAGTTAAAAGTAAGGTTACTATTATAAATTTATGATAACATTTTAAAATATCGTTTAAAAAGAGTTTAACTGATTTACATCTTAACTTATCTTTGATATGAAGGGTCGATTACAACAAGGGTCACCTAATGAATCATCACAGTAGGTAAGAGGTGATGAGGAAAGTAAGGAAGGTTTGTAGGAGGTGGATGATGCAAAGGTAATAAATTACTAACTTGTTGAAAATTTATTTGTGGTATTTGATTTATGTGTGAATAGTTGACATTTTAGTTAAATGATAGGGAAAAGAAAGGTGCTAATGAAAAATAATATAAATGAATAATAGTTGCGGAGGCATAATGAGATGCTAATAACAAACCAAAAAGAAAAAAAATGTCCTTAGGCATGAATACGCACTAACAATTGATGAGGATAAGTTTGAGGTTATCTCTAAAGAGATGAAAATTAAGAAGAAAAGCAAGAAGAAAAGGTTCAACAAGCGATATACCTTAAAGAAGCCTTTGGTACATCTCAATTATCAGTTATAATAAATTGATATTCTATATGAAATGCAAGCATTAAAAAAGAGTTAAGTCATAGGAAGACTTCGATGATGGAAGTTGAAGATAACAAATATAAAGAAGTTGAAGAGACAAAAATTATTATGAATGAGGAGTTAAGATTAAATTATTCAAAAATTTAGAATATGTATTTATGAAAATGAATTTGAATAAATATTGAACTTCAAGGATAGTAATGTAATAAGATTGGAGTTGATAGAAGTTAGGAAAAAATCTTCGTCTCACAATAGACTTCTAACTTTTGAATCTATACATATACAATCCTTTCATAGAAAAGTTGTATCAAAGATATGGTAAATATGTTATTTGTTGGGCTAATATTAATATTAATATTAATGCATATGTAATTATTATTTTTGAGGTTGTACATATTATACTATTTAACATTAATTCAGTTTTGGTATAACTGTTCTTGTAGTTTTGTTAACTGTGACACTGTTTGAATTGTTAAGTTTAGGTTGACATTGAGTGAAGTCCTATCTTATTTCAAGACTAAGAATGGTGAGACAATTTTGAAAAATTAAGAAAAAAGTAACTTTTAAACTCCTTAATAAAGTTCTAATTCTTTACGTATATCTTATATTATGCATAACTAGCAATTTGTTAGTGGTTTTCATCAATTTTGTTACTTGAGACTGCAGTTCTTAAAGTTCATCTAAACAATTATATAATGGACTCAATGTTATGGTAAGTAATCTTAACATCTTTAGATGTAAAAAAACAAAGATAAAAAATATTGTGGTGGAATCAAATTTATGTGTAGTTTTATTAGGTGGATATAACCCAAATATTTGAGGAAAAGCTAGACAAATCTTTGTCGACTATTGATTTATTGCATATTGTTTTCAAGTATATAATTTGGAAATTGGTGTTGATGTGCATACAATTACTTGAGTATGTATATTATCTTTGTTTCATACTTCTTAAAAATACTTTATTTTGTGAAATAATGGTTTAGATATTAGAGTTAAATATTTTTACTTGGAGTTTTCCCCCCATATTTTAGAATAATCATAAATGGTATTAGTGTGTTTTATTAAAAGTAGGAGAGTTTAGGATATCCGATTCAAATCATATGGATAATGGAGTTAGTGGGTTACAATTTAGTGTTTGTAATATCTATGATAAGATAACATCCCATTGCATTTTCTTATGACCTAGCAAAAAGTTTATTTGTAACTGTAGGCATATATTTTGTTGCAGGTGATAATGTTAATTAGCCTATAATGCAGCATTACAGTTTTCTAGTCCACATTTCTTATCTCTTATACAAGAAAATTCTTAAGGCAGAAGAACAAATAAGAATAACATTTTGTAAATCTCAACATGAATGTAATATTGACTTTTTTCATTTACAAATTATTATTTAGTTCACTTATAAATATTGAATAATATTTTGACTAATTTCACTATTATTGTACAAAGCAATAACTGTGAGATTTACCTACATTATGACTTGAAATTTTGGTATGGGGATAGACACCTAGATCAGTGATTATTCTAAGTTCACGTGTTTATGTTGTGTTTATATTTAACATACAATATGTTGTTGTTGACGCATTTGACTTTTAATGGAAGCATCCATCGAAGATTAAAAGCATCTTTGCAACTGAGTGATGTCATGTGACTACAACTTCTTATACCATTAATACCTTCGTCCCGTAATTTAACTACAAATAAAAACATGCATAGTAAAAACCATTCAATGATTTATAATTTAATTATTATGGTGTGGATTACTGTTTAACTCATTTAAGGATTATTATAAGAATGAAATATCATGGTTGTCACTTTCAAATAAATAGAAAAGTAATGTGGTTAGGATATTCGTTAATTTTTTCACCCATCTTCATTCATACAATATTTCCAGTAAAGTATTGTAACTAACAAATAAATATTTATTCAATAGTTTAAATTAAATGATTTTACTGTCTAAATACCATATGCTTATTAAAAACTATTGACACTTTAAGAAAAAAAAACCATCACTCTTATGAAATAAAAATACCAATGCTATATCTAAACAAACATTTTCAATTAAAAATTCCTTAACTTAATACGAACAAACCCCATCATTTTATATAGCAAATACTATAAGCCTATACAAAAAATATGCCATCATATTAAATAAGAAATATCACTACTCTTTAACAAAAATATCAATATTAAAAAAACTTTTCCTCAATACTTTAGATATCACCAATCTAGTTTGCTAATATTATAACCTGAAACAAAAATTACCACCTTTATTATTAAAGAACAACAGTACTATATACATAAATTACCATCATTTGTATTAAAAAGTTACCTAAACTTAATACTATATATACTATCACTTGAAATAAGAAATATCACTATTGTCATTTAAAATAAAAGGAGTATATACATAAAATATCATAAGTTATGTTCAAAAATATACCACCACCCATTGAAAACAATATCACCACAATACGCAAAAAACATTTTTCAAAAAGTACTATCACCCTATTTAAAAAAGGATTAACATTCTTAAAAAGATATTATTACTCCATAAATAATGTAGGACTACTTTTCCAAAGAAAACCTTCAGTCAAGCTTGAAAAGAACCTAAGTTTTAATATGGCCATTAATATAATTGTGTTCATATATTCTAAAGTATTATCCAAATACAACACAAATTAGTGCGTACTTATATGTCAAACTATGTTTTTGGAAGGTTTTCTTAAGGAATACTATTTTAGACATATTGGTACACATTCATTTACTTAACCATGTTTATCAAAGGTTTTCATTTGGACATAGGTAGTTAAATGTCCATCGTGTTTTTGGAAGAATTTCTCAATCAACAAGATTTGGAGCACGTGTATTAATTGTTTTTTAAAAGATAATTGTTTAGTACATACGTGTATAGTCAACTATGTTTATAATAACTTAACATGATTTTAGGATTTTCTTTATATGCACGACTAGCAAGATACCTGTATAATCAAAATTATTGAATCTCTCTGCAATCTCTTACATGCTCTAAGCCTAAATCTATTCATACTAAGAAGCTTTGTCATCAAAGAGATGAGTAGTTGTATAGAGTGAACCTCAAGTATCCAATGAGACTAAACATCTAATTTTATGTTTCTCCAATGAAGTTCACATAGAAAGGTATTAAATTTTCAGAAATATACCTTTAAAACAAAAAAACATGGAGTTATATTCTGTAATGGAAATTAGTTTGTCTATAGAGGTGGTACAAATGGTCGAGAAAGTAGGGTGGACAAAATTTTTCATTATTCTACAATATGCTTGTAAAGAGCTCATCCTTGAAATGTTACCAATACTCAAGACGAATAGAAATCCAGCTTGAGAAGAGTTTAGCAGGATTAATTTTCAGATTGGTCGCATGAATTTCTCTATAACAATTTTTGAAGTCCCCAATCCCCATCCATAAAGAATGTAAATTTGACTTAAATGTCAAAGATAGTAAACTTAAACCATTATTTCTTTGACATTAGTGCATGAAGTTTATGAAATTAAATATCTTATTTCATTGATGAATACATACATATATTTGAGTTTGCAACTAAAGATAATTTGAAACATCCCCAAATTTGAGATCATATATTAAGTTATACGCTATGAATATAAGTGTAAATCAATTTCATAAAATGAAATTGAAACTACTAGATACTCAAATGTATTAGTATGTGCTCTAGGGAGAATTATGGATTAAAAACACCTATTTTTTATGCCATGTACTACACAATATGTGTTTCAAAGAGGAATAAAGGTACACACGACCATGCAACAATTGAATATATAATTTAATAAAAATATAAATAGGTTTAACTTTATCAAAAACACTAATGAAACTTGAAATTTTCCAAATTTCACAAAACGTAATAACCCAATGCATTAATTACAACTTTGGGTCAATAATATTAAATGAAATTAAAGGTTATAAAGCTTCAAACATACTCCTAATTTTATTATCTAATCATTAATTTTATTGAATCATAAAACGATTAGACTCATTTATGAAACCACCAATTTTCATCCATAAGGAATGCAAATTTGACTAAAATGTCATTACTAATACACTTAAACCATAATCTCTCTAAAATTAGGTAAATCATACAATGAATTTTATAAAATTGAACCTCTTATTCCATAAAGTATCTGTGTTTGATCTTATAACTAATACCTTTGACAATTGGATACATTCATATAAGAATATAACCATTATCACGACCATGTTTAAGGTTGCGTACTGCTTACAAACTTATCTAAAGACATTTATATAAGAACACACCTGTGTTTCAAGGTGTGTGCTACTCTTTATATGCTCTATAGGGGAACACAAGCACTCACATGCTCATGTTCCATATTATGTACAACTAGTCATCCAGCCTATCTTCTTCATGTTTGAATATTAAAAAAAACATATTACATGCAAAATATAATTCCTAAGTAGGTTCAATTTTATGTGAAAAAAAGTCATAGACACAAACATTCCCAAATTAAAAAAATGCATTAACCTAACAATTTCAAAATCATAAATTTTGACCTAACAAGATGAAATTAAAAGTTTTTATATATATAAACAACTTCTAATTGAATCAAATATATGCTAACTTTATTTTTTGAACTCAAATTAGGAATTCTCAATTTATAAAATCTAAAACGATAAAAAAATAGTTTAAATGTAAGATATGAGTCATTTCTTCAAATAATGTTAATGGAAATGCGAAACATACGAATTATGCAAGATTTTATAATAAATTTGATTAAAGCAAGTAAATTATTTAACAATAAGATACGCAACTTTGATTAAAAAGTTTAAGATAGTTTACTTAAACAAATAGTTTAAAATTAATTATGGATTTACAAATATGCAACAAGTAAATTGAACGTATAAATTCATATAACAATAAATAAATAGGTTTAACTTTATATAAAAACTAATGGAACAGGCAAATTCCTAAGTTACAAAAAGTGCAATAACTAAAAACTTTTATCATAACCTTGAAACTATAACATTAAATGTTTTTTAAGGTACTCCCAATTTCATTAGTTAATCGTCAATTTTATAGAATTATTAAATGTTTTCAAATATTTATAATGACAACAAATTTAACTATATTGTCACAAATGTAACTTAATTCCATAATTTCTCTAAGAATAGGTAAATTATAGCATGATTTTATGATATTTAAGCTCCAATTTCATAAAGTAGTTGATCCTTAGGTTTGATTTTATAACTGATATCATTAATATTTTGAAATATCCTTAAAATGTTCATAATATATCAAGTTTAAACTATTGATATTTGTATGAATGAATTAGATAGAATGAAATCGATGGCACAAAAAAGTAAAATATACTAGTCTCCCTCTTATCCATGTAAGAGCATAAATAATTAGGATTGACAATAAGCTAAGTCAAACCTAAAATCTATGGCCCGACTTAGCCTAATTTTTTATTTCAACTCAAGCTTGGCCCGAATATCGATTGGGCTTTAAGGAACCTAAAGCTTGATTAAGCCCAAACTCTTAAAAATTATTAATGTTGTCTTTTAAACTCCTCAAAGAGAGAGAGAGCGCAAGTAGTCGAGGTACCTAGAAGAAAATGATGCCCATACATAAAAGATAATGGAAACCAAATAAAAAAATGGACATGAAAGAGAAAATAAAAGCTATAAGAAGGAACAGAAAAAGAAAAATATAAATGTTTCTATAGAAGAAAAACAAAAAGATCAAAAATCTTTGTTCATCAATCATAATTCCATTACAACCCACTTAAAAAGAGATTTAGATTTAAGCAAAAAGATTGAATTTTGAAAGTAAAGAAACACTATAGAAATGAGTGAAATAGACAAATAAGGGAAAGGCCAGGACTTAGATTCAGAAGTGAACAACCTAGCTCCTCGTCTACCATCTTCATGGTAACAACGAGATGAATACATCATCGACCTCCATAACATAGGTTCAACTATTGTTGGTGGACAATATTAGAGTAAGAGCAATGATTACTAAGTTGAGCCTCGAATAAACTTACCGAATCACAAATAAAGCAGTAATTGTCCTAAATAAACTCATTCAACTACCTTTTTTATTTATAAAAAGGAGAAAATGCAAAAGAGAATTGAGAAGTTGAGAAAAGACATACAGGTAGGATTTTTCCTTGTTTTTAGCATAAAATCAAGTAAAACGGGGAAATGAATTAAATCAAATAGGCTTTTGGTTGGTTTAGGCCCAAAATGTCAAACTTGAGCCCAATCAGAATCCCCAAGCATAAATTTTTTGGATAAAAAGTTTGAACATGGTCTAAAATTTGGTTTAATCAGGTTAAATTCATTAATCAGGTCAGATTGAGCCTAACTGAACTTTATTTGCCATCCTTATAGCTATTAACATGACCATGCTTATAGTATATAAACTTGATTTAGAGATTAATATGGTCACAAACCAAATGTCGTTAAAACCATATTCAACTACAAACTTGATGTATAAACCAACACAGTCATAAACTTACCCATGTTTCAAGGTATGCACTACTCCTTATATGCTCTACAGGAAAACATGAGATGGAACACCATTATATTAGATTTCATTTACTACTCTTATCTTCTCTAATGACAAACAATGTGTTAGCACAATCGTATTGTTAGGTTTGTGTAACATATATATCAATGTACTGAGACCTCAAATTAATTAGGGTGCTTATAAGTAGATGGAATTGCCTTTATATACAATTAATTTACGTTAGAGGAATCATTCAATTAACAAAGAATATGATTTACACCATGAACAAATAATGAATAATATATCAGAGATAATATTCGGTACTTTTATTCATAACTTTAAGGACAAATATAGGAATATAATTTTGTTTGTCACACATTATCTTTCATTCAAAGCTTTGGTTCTTGTTGGCCCCGGTCCCCGTACGGATGTGTCATCATTTGATATTTATTTGTAATAATAATAATAATGAGGGACACGGAAGTTTGGTGGTGGGTTCATATCAAATAAAAGAAATAAGGTATAATTTTCTAAATAAAATCTTAGGAAGAGTGAAAATAATACTTAACAATTTAGTAAAAATTTATCCATAGCAAAATGTACAAAGAATAATAATTTTGGGTGCAAAAAGAATTAATAGAAATTGGGTAAAAAATTTTTTCAATCGGTTCACGATCGTGACATTGAAGAAATCTGCGACCGTCACGATCGTACCGTGTTACGATCGTGACTGGGTTAGTTTTTGGGAAAGTAGCGATCATTACGGGACGTGACATTGAAGAAATCTGCGACCGTCACGATCTTACCGTGTTACGATCGTGACTGGGTTAGTTTTTGGGAAAGTAGCGATCGTTACGGGTAACGATCGTGACTTTCCAGCACTTAAAACATCATTTCTTCTAAACAACATATCTCTCAATCCAGAAATCCAAAAATTACAAACTATATAACATTAAAAAGCTAAGAAAAGATCTACAACTTTCATGAAGACAGTTTTAGCTAATTCTGCATGTATCAATACCGTTTAATCGTTTAAATAAAGTTACCATTTCAGCCAAAATTAGTCTCCAATTATGTATAAATGCAGCCAAACACAGCTACCTTATAATGGTCATAACTTCTACATCTGATATCCAGAAATTTTGATCTTTATAGCGATAGAAAGCTAAAAGGATAATCTACAACTTTCATGTAGACCACTAAGCCCAATTCTACCTAGATCGGTACAGTTTATCCATCAAAGTGTCAATTCACATTTTTACCCCATTCCTTGTTTTCACTCATCAATTCACAAACAATTCTCACCCAAATTTCAAAGGACCCGAA
>JAOQML010133533.1:0-11308 GCA_027568935.1 Erythroxylum urbanii | reverse complement strand
AATCCAGGAACCACTATCATTCCTGAATAATCCACCAGCACCTGCAATATCAAAACCCTGACTTTATGCGCCATCACAATTAAGGTTAATCCAACCCGGTAAAGGAGGAATCCATCTAATCCATCTGCTCTCTTGTCTCCCATAATTGGGTTTACCTGCTTCTAGACTAAAGCAGCGTAAGCAAACATCCTCATATACCTGGAAATAACCAAATAAATATCTGATGGAATATCCAGTCCCTGGGCAAAAATATAATTGTTGCGCCATCTCCATAATAACCACACAACCACCCTAAAAAAAGGAGACCAGTTTTCCCCCTACCCGAAGAAGGTGTCCAATGTTGGCGTTCTAAATTAGAGATCAACCAATCTCGCAGACCCAAGGAATAGAGTCCCATACTCTCATTTGCAGGAAGAAAACGATCCCACAAGTTTCTCGCCCAGGTACAATCTTGCAGAATATGCAAGGATACCTCCTCCTCGCCACATCGAGCACACCTATCGTCAGTCACATACTGCTTACGGAAGTACAAACTTATAGTAGAGACCTATCATGGGCAGCTAACCAGAGGAAGCTACGAATACGCTAAGGAGCCTGCCAAGCCCAAACCATTCGCCAAATTCGATCATACTCGCCATCCTCCTCCTCCAGTAAGGAATAAGTAGAACTCACTGAGAAATCAACATAAGGGCTATATTTCCACATCAATCTATCCTCCGAATGCTCATCCACATAAACACAAGTAACCCAATCAACCACAGCTTGCAAGAGATACTGCAATAGTCGAGTAACCATCCAAGAACCATCATCATTCACATAATCCCTAACCTTTAAATGTTTATCAGCTTCAGGAATCTCCATTGCCCACACCTGAAGAGGACCAACATCCTCAAGCCAATTATCCAACCAAAAGGACAACTGAAGGCCATTCCCAAGAATCCAATTACACCCGCGCATGAACGTTCCCCACAGTTTTGAAAGAGCCATCCAAGTAACCGAACAAAAGGGCCAACTCTTCGGGGCATCATACAAAACCCCAAACCAACGATATCTACCTGCCAAAGTCCTGACCCAAAGCGCCTCAGGTTCATTTATAAACCTCCAACATAATTTTAAAACCAAGGCTTTATTCCGCACAGAAGTCGATCGAAACCCAAAACCACCGTACTCCTTCCTCTAGCATAGGGTATCCCATCCAACCAAGTGATTCCCTCTCCTCTCATCAGTCGCTCCCTAAATAAACTGCCTGATTAATCTATCAATAGCAGTGCTCACAGAAGCCGGTAAAATACTTGATTGCATGACATAAGACGGAATAGTTGCCAGCACAGACTTGGCCAGGGTAGTGCGACCCGCCAAAGACATGTTCTTTGCTTTCCAACCTGATAACTTATCACGCATCTTGTTAATAATAGGCATATAGAAATCCTTCTTACCCCTTCCTTGAACAATACGAATACCCAGGTATCTTCCAACCAAAGTCGATCTCCGAAATCCCAGTTTATCACAGATATCCCTTTGCAAGTCAAGTGAAGTATTTTTAGAGAATAAAATAGTAGATTTGGAAGCACTAACCTTTTACCCTGAGCTGATTCAAAAACAGTTTAAGTACTCCTGAATCACCTCTGCCTGTTGCACAGAAACCTTAGGAAATAAAAATGGATCATCCACAAAGAACAGATGAGACAAGGATTCACCACGCCTACCCATTCAGATAGGCTTCCAGTGGTCGAGCTGGACCGCATCCTTGATGATGTGTGTGAGCCGTTCCATACAGAGATCAAATAGATCAGGTGACAAAGAATCTCCTTAACAAACACCACAAGTAGGCTGGAAAGAATCAGATGCAGATCCATTGAATAAGACTCACATAACAGTCGAATCCACACATCGGCATATACATTGAACTAGCTCATCTTCAAATCCTGCCAATGTGAGTGATTCGCTAATAAACTCCCAAAACAGTCTATCGTAACCCTTTTCCAAGTCGAGTTTTATTGCCATCCAGCCCTTACGCCCTGTGCGCCTTTACATTGCATGCATAATCTCCTGAACAATTACAATATTATCTGTAATCTGCCTTCTAGGTACAAAACTGCACTGACAACTTGAAATCAACTTCATCGTCATAGGCTGCACATGAGTAACAATCATCTTAGTAATGATCTTATATAGTACATTAGAAAGATTGATCGGCCTGAACTGCTGGAATCCTATAGGAGACTGGACCTTCAGGATTAAGACAACGAAGGTGTCATTTAATCTCGATGGCACCGCACGTCCTGTAAAAAAATCCTGCACCACCTAAAGAATGGATGACCCTACCCTTTCCCACTGGCTTTGATAGAACACCAGTTGCAGTCCATCGGGCCCTGGCACTTTAAATCTACCCATCACTTTGATAATCAAATGCACCATGTCGCTAGAGACTGAGCGTAGTTGCACCATCAATCCCCTGCAATCCATCCGCAGGAACGAATTATTCGTAACAAGACTGCCTTGAATCCCTTGGTCCGTGGTGTACAACTCCCAAAAAAACTGAACATCTATGCCCTTCAATACAGTTTCATCATCTTGCCAAACTCCTGAAGCATCCTTTAAAATCGAAGATAATATTACATCGTCGCCAAGCCAACGCAGCCATATGGACGTAATGAGTATTCCTATCCCCAAAGTTTGTCCAATTCACTCTAGACTTCTAACACCATAACAGTTCCTCCTGAGCTAGTACTAGTTCATACTCCTTCTGTGTCTCAATATGTATAGCATCAAGAGAGTTCGACCAGCTCAAATCCATCCGCCGCTCAAAAGTCGCTAGTTGTTCCTGCAAACTCCGTTTCCTCTTTACAATATCTCCAAAAACTCTTCTATTCTATCACTTTACTGTCGGAAGAAATGTATTATATGCATCCTCCCAGGATACCCCTCACACCACTACTTTTGAATCAAAGGAATAAAATCCGGATGAGTTAACCATGCAGCCTGAAACCGGAACAGACGTGAGGCACTCAAGATCGAAATAACAAACCGCAACAAAATCAGACGGTGGTCTGATTTAAATCGCGACAAGAGATGCACCACCGAGTTTGAGAACAGTTGAATCCAAGCATCATTTACTACCGCTCTATCTAGCCGAACACGCAAATTACTACTAAACCAAGTATATTTGGATCCAACAAATCCCAAATCAACCAGTTCACCATCCTGGAGGAAGTGGGGAAGCTCATCACTACGTTGGTCATGCTACCGGGAACCACCAATACATTCATCTGCCGATACAAAGCAATTAAAATCACCAATAAGCACCCAAGATCCGATAACTTACTAAAGCAAAAGAAGTAGCTCTTGCCATAACGAGACCCTATTCGAAGACAAAGGACTAGCATACACCGCAGTGAAGAACACATTAACACCAAGTTGCTCCCATAACATATGCACATACTGACGAGACTGCTTCAAAACTGTAATCTTAGATTGCTGGTTTCAGAGAACCCATATACCTCCAGAGAACCCTTGTGCCTCCTCCCAAAAAGAAGAATGCTAGCCCAACTGTTTGATGATCTTCATTGCGCGATCACCACTTATACACGGCTCCATAATAACAAAAACATCAGGCTTATGGACCTGCGCTAACTCTTTAATAGCAATACGAAATTTTAGACTTGCAGCCCCACGACAATTGCATACAATAACAGACATATCAATAGAGATAGAAATAGTCATCGAGTACCCACAGGACCACCTGCATCCGTATCCTTCCCACCCTTCGCAGGCTTCTTCCCAGCATTCGGGTGCTTTTCCTGGATCACCCTACTCTTTCCAGATCGTGTGGCTAGACCTTGGAAGGGTATTAACATATCAGAGCCATCCGATGAAACAACAGTACCCTGATCACCATCCTGTGTATCCGAACCATCTACATGCACAGGTTCCACATTCATTCAGAACGTATCACCGTGAGAATCATCTGTACCTTCCAACGTCACCTTAGGTATATCTGCTAAGGTTACTGGTGTTGTACGGACCACTTTCGATGGTGCCTACCTTACATTAGGTGGTGGTTCCTCAGATACCAACTGATACGTTTGAGTATGAACAACAAGTACCCCAATAATGCCCGCATCGGTATTCGCAGCAGCTGCAGTCATCTCCGGCATGCCCTGTATCACTAAATCCTTGACAGGACCACGGGATCCAAAAGAGGTCGCGTTCAAACCTATCATTGACGTCTGAACAACGTACTGTATCAGACCCGCAGTCCTGGTTGCATCAGAATTTGGTTTGAGCACTGCACGAATTACACTCGATGGAGGAGAAGCCTCTTTAACATCTAGGGCCAAAGCTGTCTTCTCATTAGGGTCAGTCTTATATAGGGTTTTTGTGGCTAAAATAGCAAAACGAGATCCCTTAGCATATTGTTCGCCTTCATCAATTCTTCCTCTAGCGGTGGCATTCACTCTCGTCCTGTCTCGTTCCCGTGACTGAACATAACCACGTGAGGCATCCCTTGATTTCTGCCGAATCCAACGTCTCGTCACTTGCATCCAAGCCCCATATATATCCTCAACCACAGCTTGTATGGTACTGTTCACCTCAGTAATGACAAAATTCGCAGAAAAAAAAAGAACTTCTCTAATATTTTAATTTTACGTTAATTACATTATAAAAAATATATTTGATTTTTATTACTTTAAAAATCATATGTTCTCTTCTTAGGCTTATCAAAGATATAATTTTATTTGTAGAGTTAAAGAAAATACTTATTATAGGATAATGGTTGCAATTTTGATTCTCTTAGTAATGGATTTCAATATTTCTAAGAGAAATCATTCTATTATTTATTCTCTTAATGTCAATCTTGATTATTTTATTGATTGTTGAGTTTATGCCATTTAGTTAAAAATTTTGCGTGTGAATGAAGCTCTAATTCATGCTATTCCATGTACGATGTTATTATAATTAAGAATAAAATTAAATTTTGTGTCTTACTACTTTAATATGAACTAATTAAAGATATTTAGTTTAGGGTGCTTATAAACTAGTTATAATTATTTGTTTTAGTGTTACTAACAATTAGGAGGAAGAAAAGTTGAATTTTTTTGAGCACTAAAATCATAATACTATTATAACTCAGGCCTCCATCCATTAAATACTAGTACATATGAATATTCTCAACCTTCCAATCCATCAGTAACAACAATAGGTTAAGCATCCAAGCCTTCCAATCCAATTGCAACTCAATCATTATAGCCTTCTAATCCATCAATAATAACTGCAAATGAAACTTTAAGATGAAAGATGAAAAATAAGGTGTTATTAACATTTTTCAAACAATTTAATAAAGATGGGATTGAATATCGAACAAATACATCCAATGGAGTTGTCACCCTACTTTATTAAAGAAAGATAGATAAAACTACTGGAAATGAAACTAAAATATAATGTGAAGATGAAAATAAGCGTGGAAATGAAAGAAATAAAGATAGTAAAAGGAGAGGAAATCAATGAGAGATTCAATTGTGATTGTAGTAAGTAACTTGATTATGGAGACGGAGTAGAACGTGAGAAGGAAGGAAGAAAACCATTTTGAGAATAGGTTTGGTGTGAGATCCCATATCGATTGGAGAAGGGAACAAAGTATGCCTTATAAGGGTATGGATATCTCTCCCTCATAGACGTGTTTTTCCAGGTGTAAGAAGAGCAAAATCGTGAGCACTAGGCTGGGCCAAGGCCCAAAAGCAGACAATAACTCTGGGCGGTTAGTCTAGGGCTATTATAAATGGTATTAGAGCTAGTACCCGAATCGGTATGTCTGTGCGGATGCTGAGCCCTAAAGGGGGGTGGAATATGAGATCCCATATCTATTGAAGAGGGTAATGAAGTAAACCTTATAAGGGTACAAATACCTCTCCCTCATAGAAGCGTTTTCCCGGGTGTAGGAAGAGCAAAACCGTGAGGGCTTGGCTGGGCTAAGGCCTAAAAGCAGACAATAACTATGGGCGAGTGGTCTAGGGCTATTACATTTGGAGATTACAAAAAAAGTATAAGAAATCAGGGCTTACCAAATAAAAAAGGAAAAGACCAAAAGACCTTTGGCCATCCAAGGGTCTTGATCTTTCCTCAAATCCAATGGATGATAAATTTCAATATATTTATATTTTCCTTTCTTTTTCCCTCTAATTCTAATCTTTCTCTCTCTCCCCCTTCTCCCTCTCTCTCTCGTTCTTTCTAAATTTAAAATCCAATTTTCTTCCCTCAAATAAGAAAATCCTAGAAGATTCCTTAAGTTTGATTCTTTTGATTAATCTCATCACCTAATTAGATTTAAAAAGTTTAAGTTGGTTTTTAACTCTTTTGAGTTAAGGTCTAACTGATTATATTTTCCAAATTAACTAAAGAATAACGTAAAATGTAGTAAGCTTTTATTTTAATTTTAACATCTAAAAGGAAAAATATAAAAACATAACACATCATTTATTTAGGATTTTAGACAAAGCCTAAGTAAAACCTTCAATTTGAATATAAGAGCTTAGATGTTTTAGTGCATCTTTCGGACTTTATTTGTCAAATGACTAAACAAAGGCCTTATTGATGTGAACCCATCTAAGAATAAACCCTAGAGAACATCTGAACAAGTTTGAATCAAACTTAAATGTTTCAAAACCAAAAAGAAGGAATTCTTTGATAAGGTTGAAGTTTAACGAAGAATAAGTAAAAGCAAATTTAGTGAGTCTCAAATAACAAAGAACTCGAAAGTTGTTAACAAAAGAAACATGCCTCAAATACTATTATTAAAAAGTGAGCGTTTTGAGTGGCGTAGTCTAGTACACAACTGTAGGTTAGGCCATGTTGGTTATAAAATTTTTAATAACCATGGGCCCAGTTCGAGACATGTCCATGTTTGAGACTATGGATCTTCCATAACTTTATAAAGTTAAACAAAATTTATAATATACATGTGGATTTATAATATATATGTTGTTGGGACTGTGGATCCTTCTGTAACTTTATGAAGTTGGAAATGGTCTAATTCATACCCGTATTGGAGATTAGGTTAAACCAAAGTTGAGTGTTTTTCCTCCAAATCTTTATTAATAATAGCTATTGTAATTAATCCAAGCCTATATAAAATGCATCCCATATTTGGTTTATTACATCATTAGATTCTTCAAAAGGATTTGGTCTTAAATCATCACCTATATCAAAATAGAAACACACCTATTTATAGAAGGATAAAATTATAGGCTGATTAGTATGAAAAAATTTATGATATTACTTCCATTTTCCACCCTCTAACTCTTCTTTTCTTCATTCTCTCTTTTCAATCTCGATTGTTAATCATAAACTTACCTAGTTGTTAAAGGTATAAGAGTAATGGGTTTATCGTCCGTCATGAAAGTATACATATTCTTAAACCCTTTATACATAAACATTTTGTCATATTACTTTAACCTTCCCAATAAGATGTGACCAATTTATATGGGTATTACATAATACCTCATCTTGATAGCTTCTAATAGAAACATAATTCAAAACATGTTTATTAACTTTGATCTCCTAATTTTCATTAAGGAATTGAAATTGCATAGCTTTAGAAGTTTCATAGTAGAAAAACTAAACTTATCTATAAGGGAAGTGTTAACTAAGTTACTGTAAAAACTAAACTTATATATAAGGGAAGTGTTATCTAAGTTACTGTAACTTCCTCCATCAATAGTTATAGTACATACCTTTTCATAAATATGATATCTAATATAAAATATTTTTTCTCTCTTTAAGTTGAAGCGTAATTTTCTTTGTATGACAAACCCTCCCTCTTAATAGCATACTTAAATGTTGGCCTAGATTTCTTTTCTTCAAAATCATTTACACTTTATGATTGTAACCCTCTTATTTCGACATTAGAAAGTGATATTGCCTATTCCTAAACAATGAAAACATTTAATTCCTCTATTTCAAAAGGTTTAAGAATCAATTTTACCTATGCTATGGTTGTAGACATCATCTTTAGCTTTAGATGACCCAATTTTTCCTTTAGAAGAACTCCTATAATCTTTTTTCCAATCGAGCCTCCAAAAATAACTAGTACCAGTGAAGCATATGAATAATATATACACTTTAACTGTCTCTCCACATCTATAGCCATATGTATCATATCTTCTAGTTCTATATAATATTAACTCTATTATATTGGTTATTTCTCTATTTAAGTCATTAAAGAACCTTATCATAGTTACTTCTTTATCCTCCTTTAACTTTTATCTCTTTATGATATTCTTCCATACTTTCTATCCTTAAGTAAGACTTTGCAACCTCTGAAACAAATCTTTATAATAGTGGTGTGGCCTAAATCTCCTTCTCATGAGAGCTTTCAATTTTTTATAGGTCTTTACGATTTGTACACAATCTCTTCTTTTATTATTCAACAAATGATGATATAATAGATAAACTTTACTACTTTTAGCTTTACCTTCTTCTCCTTAGATTAATTATTGTAGCCAAATATCAATTTTATCTTTGTCTCCCACTCTAAATAAGCTTCATGATCATTTTTAAGCTTAAAGAAAGGTTTTGTCATCTTAATTATGCCAGAATTTTCATCCATTCACTCTTAAAGTCTAAGCTCCGTTTTCTTGTTCCCAATCATACCTAACTCATCTTTTGCCTTAAATTTATACCCTTGAACCTCAAATGCTAAATTACCATAATTAGCATTGAGCTCATCATTCTCACTATAAACCTCTATTAGAGCTATTAAATTATGCCTCATATGCCCCATATTGTTGTTTTATTAGTAGCTCATAGTATAAGTTGATATTATAAGGACTAGAATTACTAATATTAACCATGTTTCTGTTATCTAGTATAAAAAATTATGGAAATGGAGATTGATCAAACTTAAATTTAAAGCAATAAGATAAAATATATTAACACAATTAGCTAACTAGAGTAGAGATTAAACTAAGAATATAATCAATAAAGATAGTGGTCATCAAATTGTGAATCCCCCTAAGAATTCTTATGCAAATAAGACTTTAAATATCAAGTTTAATCTATAGTTTATTTCACCACAACAATTCATCAATTATGCTAATATATTTCTCAAGATTATTAACAAATAATGTTAAATTGATTAATCAAAATACCTTTCTAATAAAAACCCCTACGATTGCATTAGCTGATTATAAATTTTGTTGTTAGGTTTGATCCTAATATAAAAGATTTATGTCAACCTATCTTTAGGATTGTATGCAACTCTTTTAAATTATGTTAGATCAATTCATAGAAAAGAATTTTCAATCTCAATTGCATAAAATCAAAAATGAATTAATATACTAGCAATATTAATTCAAGAAAAATAAAGGAAACATAATTGAATCTAATTAAAACTGAAGAATAAATTAAATTCAATTGAAACCATTACACTATCCATCATGAAATTCATCTTATCTAGGTGCCTAATGACGTTATTTTATGTTTTAACCATAAGCATGCAATGTAGTTGTAGCTAGAATTTGAGTGTATGGGTTAATCCCTGGTAGATGTATAATTGACCACATTTATAACCTATATTTGATGTGTTTTTGCTTTATATTTTATACTTATGTTGTCTATTTGGTACTTAATTTACTCTAAATGCGTTTATAGGTTATAATTTCCTTTATAGACTAAAAGGAGAAGAATTCAAATGAAAATGCAAAATAAAATGAAGATTTAAAGAATAGAAGGGTCTCTTAGGTTATACAGATTTATGAATTCTAGAGATTTTGGTGCATCAAACTGTGCATTTCCCAAAACCCTAAAATTTACTATAAAAAGATGTGTTCAGAGGAAAAATCTTGGAGTAAACATTAAAAGGCAATTACAGAGGTGGAGATCGTTTAGAAGGGACAATTTTGATTTAGATAAGTGAAAAACACCAAAAAATCATCGAAGAATCCATTGGAATACAAGATCAAACCTCTACCTTGTAAGATATTCGATAGGAGACAATCTAGGATATTTAGAATTATGAACCTATTGTTTTCAATTCATTTTTCTTTATGTTTATATTTGATTTTATGTTTTATCATGTTTAACTAAATTCTTTTAGTTACTAGGTTAGATGAACTCTATTTTTGTGCAATAATATTTTTTGATTCTTTTATCTAATGCAATTGTTTATATTGATATATTGGGATTCATTTACATATTTATTATACGGTTTAATAGATCTGAAATATTAGTGCATAGTCTGATTTCATAATATAGAGATTAAGAAATCCTTTGTGTTAATGGATTTATCATAATTGGAAGGAGTTGATTGCAATCCCAGAGATAGGATGACATAAATCCTCTAGATTAAGGTCAACTCTAATAGCAGGATTCATAAATCGATAAGGCAATCCTATAAACTTTAACCTAAGTAATCGGGTTGAAACATTATGATTAGTTTTTATTAAACTCAAGATTGAGATATTACAATACCATAGGAATCTCTACGGTCCAATAAATCAATAAAATATTCGCATACTTAAAAATCAATCAATTAAGGGTATTTAGGGGGATTCGAAACCGAGATACTAATTATTGATATCAGTAATTTCTTAAGTGATTTCTTAATTCTCTGTTTAATCTTATTGCCTTTTTTATTTTATTTTCTTAAGTTTTATTTTCTTTAATTAAAAATCATAATCAAATTTGTTAACTAGATAATAGGATAATGGTAACTACTAGTATTCATCGTCTTCATAGGATTGACTCGTACTTGTCAGTACTAGCTATAACTACTCCATGGACTTGAGATTATTTCATAATTGACACCCAGAAAAAGTCAAACAAATTTTTGGCATCGCTTCCAGGAATTTTGATATTAGGGACACCTGAATGTTAATACTTTAGTCATTATTTTTGTATTTATTTTATTTTATTTTTAATTATATTTTATTATATCTTGTTGTATTATTAGCCTATTTATTTAATTATCTTTTGAAATTCTTTACTTAATCTTAAGTTTGTGGTTTATTGTAGGATTTAAAATTCATTAACATAGCCACAACTCATAATAAAAGGATGGAGCAGGCAATACTTTTATAGGAGCCAGAATATGTCTTCGCAATTTGTAACATCACCATAGAGAGAGCTCTCCTCATATGTTTTCAAAGGCTCAATCGATGTCTATGTCGTGGTTGCAACATTTGTGGGAGTAATTCTTACAATCATGAATGTCGAGCATGTAACATCCCATCACTGATGGGAAGGGTAGAATAGTAATTTTGAGTGGTCCATGGGCGTTTAGAAATGCCTTTACATGTTCATGCATAATCTA
>JAOQML010133509.1:0-16762 GCA_027568935.1 Erythroxylum urbanii | reverse complement strand
AATATACAAAAACTAACAATAACATAATTCTAAGCCTATATACACGATAAGCATCTAAGAAATACTTAAAAACAAACTTAAACACCTACAAAAAAAATATTATGATCTACACCTATTAATATCCCTATACCTAAACTTTTCCTTGTCCTCAAACAAAACTAAAAACATAAATAAAAACACAAGAATAATCACATAATTTTACAACATGTAATAACGATACAATGACATTAAATCTTATGGAATTAACATAACTTCAAACATTAATCACTTAAAAAAATATCGACATACTAACTTGTTCCTTTCATTTTTATGTGTGTTGATTTGAATATACATATGAATCAAAATATTAACACCCTATTCATGTGCCTATGGCACTTGTAAGTATGATTTATTATTATTGATTGATTAAAATGGAAAACTATCACTAAGTAACCTTTCATAAAAATTCTTGCTATTTTTAAGAGATTGGTAAGTTTATTTATTGTAAATATTTTTAAATTTTATTTAATGATAACTTAGTCTTTTGACGTGAAGGCAAACACTTTGTCATGAACGTCCCCCGGTTACTCAACTAGATCACTTTTTTATTTAGCTTGGTTAAAGTGTCATTCTAGCCTTTTGACGGGAAGACAAATAATTTTTCGTGAATGCCCCCTATTACTCAACTATGTCACAACTCTCAAATCTTAAAGAACGAGTTATATATTGAATGTTTCACTTTTGTTCCTTTGATTTAATTAATATAAAAAGAATTAGAAAATTACAAGAAAAAACATAATTTCTTTAACTAAAGAATGAATAGAATATCACATTCTAGGTTCTACCTACCTAAATCTAGGTCCCAATTTGTATGTAATATCATAAAAAATAATCACACAAAAATGATAAAGAAAAAAGACAAAGAAAACATGTCTTGAATCTTGAAATCCCTAAAGAAATGATGGAGTTTTCCTCTATCATCAAATAATGGTGAATTCTTGATCCAAAAGGTTAGAAAGAAGCTCCATAAAGATTCTCTAATTATTCCTTTGGCTAAAAAATATTGTTTCTATCACACCAATGCTTTCCTTGATTTTTTATTAGTTTATTCTTCATTCTAGTTAGTTAATTGAGTTGATCTATTTTAGTTTACGCACCATAATTTTTTATGTTAGATAATAGAAAGACGACAAATACCGTAATTCTAGTCTTCATAGGATTGACCTATACTTGCCAATGCTACCTATACTTATACCATGCAATTATGGTTTAAAAAATAAAAATTACACATCATTATCTTATAAAGTTTTAATATCATTAGAAGGAAAAGTTATATGGTTAATAATTGGTAGGTATTGGTGGTCAATAATACTATAAATAATAAATGCTTTACTTTTATAAATTCTATAAATAATATTATAACAATGATGACCACTAAAAACTACCAACTGCTGATCATATAATTGGCACTCAATTTTAATGCAAGTAGTTTTGGCTATATAGGGTTGACTATAAGAATGATGCCAGAAGGAATGCCTTTTTTATATTAATCAACTCACTCTTAGATGCACTAGGCCTTAAAGAGGCTACACCAAAAGGATTAAATGATCAAGTGGTAGGTACTCAAGACTTTATATGTGTGTAAAAGTTAAACTTTGTAAAAAGGGAATTAATTCAATTGCATAAAAGAAGATGCAACCCTTCATTAGTGGCAAAACATACAGATCTAGAGCATTTTAATTGGATCTAGGATAAGTTGAGTATCAAACCTATCGATCAGGTCTTTAAATGTAACATCCCGTATACTATATATATAAGACACAACTTCTTTTTTCTCATTTTGTCGTATTTTCATTTTAAGCCCTCCCAAAAGCCACTATTCACAAATTCCCTCTCTTTAACCATTCTTCACCATTGGTGACTCAAATCGGTTAGCATTATAAACCTATCTCTTCCTTTCAATGAGTCCATCATAATCAAATCCATTTTAGCTGCCACCATCGCTGAAATCATCACAAAAACTAAGGAGAAAACTGATAAAAAATACCAATCATCAATTTGTCTCTTTCGATGGTTATTGTTGGTCACTACCATCACCATTCGACTCATTTAGATGTCAGGAACAAAAGCCCCATGCTCTCCTCGCTAGTCTCTGCCCGGATCACTGCCAATTGATAGAAAAAGAGGTTAAGGTTTCAACTTGTTTTCTTTAATTTCTTCAAATCTGTTGAGAATATGAGTATGTTGCTTTGGAGAAAGTTGTTCTACTCATCAAGAGCATTCATTTAGTATGTTTATGTATGTTTTTTCCTTATTTTCATTTATCTTGTATTGTAGCATTCGTAGTAATAGGATTTCAAGAGTTGTAAAGCTTCTGTCTGATGCACACTATTATTCTTGTATTGTATGAACTTGTATTATTATTGGGGTTTGAATTTATTTTGTCAGTAATGGTAGGGTTACATGTGATTTGAGGTTTCGAATCTTAGATCCCATATGTCAATCACGCGCCCTTTTCGGGTTGTGACAAAGTTGGTCTCAAAGGCTAGGTTATAGACTTACGGCCTAGGATGTTTTTTTGTTTGTCACTACGGACACATAGGAATCCACTTCTTTTTAAAGTAACTCCTTACAAAATACGTTCATATTCTCACTGGTGGTACTGACCATTCTTTTGCTTTCAATTTCAATCCTAATAAAGGCACTGGATTTCTAGTGTGACTTAATCAAGAGGTTCATGATGAAGCCTCAGCTCAGGACGAGAAATCTACCCCTACTACTTCAGCTAGAAAGCGTGGTAGGTATAGAACTGCCCAGACACGAGAGGTCCCTATCGAGGAGCTGAAGGTGTCACAAGGAGTTCCTAGGGCACCTGCATTTGATATTCAGGCATTCCTAGTAGGGACAGAGGCTAAAAAGGCTATGTTTTGAGACTAGATGATGATGATGCAAAAGTAGTAGCAGTCAACTCCCCCATTAGCAGTCCCAAAACAAGAGAGGCCGGATATGCAATTATTTATGGCATATGTAAGGTTTCGTTCAATAGAGTTAGATGGAACTAGAACTCAGGAGGATATTGATTTTCTTAATGAGGTATAGATGTGAGACAAGAGGCTGCATTGTTTTGATACACAGTTGGTGGGTATGGTAGAGATGTCTCTATAAGGGATGGTCAAGGAATGGTACCGAGATCATATCTTTCCATACTTGGGTATAGGGACTTAGTCACAGTTTAGAGAGATTTATGGACTACTTCCTCTCCATTGCAACTTGTGAAATGCTCAGATAAAAGTTTCTAAACCTACGCCATGGACATAGGACAGTGGATGAGTACACCACAAACTTTATTCACTTGAGTCGTTATGCCTTAGAGATTGGTTTATATGAGTTAAGGAAGAACAACCAGTATGTGTTAGGGCTGGGACCTCTTTTCATCAACATGATTATGAGCTATCAAGAGAAGTTCTTTGCCTTAATGGATATGGCTAAACAGTTAGAGAGGATTCTAGTGGAGCAAGATGGTAACTTGTCTACGAGAGAGCAGAGTAGGAGGCACTCCACAGGATCCTCTAGTTTTTAGCAACGAAAATAGCAGTAATCAAACTTTTCTCTAAAGTTCAGCAAGAGTGGGAGTTTTTGGCAAAGTATTGCTCAAGCTCATGGCAATGAGAGATCTGGCCGTAGACATCTGTGAGAATTTAGATTTATACCTAGTGCAGGTAGTAGCAATAGCAAGTAGAGCTCAGGGCGTAGTCGTTCAGGCTCAACTTCTTCCATTTGTCAGTAATGTGGGAGAGTGCATTAGGGTCCATGTCACATACCGCCAGGAGCTTGCTACAGATGTGGCTAGTATGGACATTTGATCAGTGATTACCCTATGATAAGATATCAGTAGTCCTCTTCTAGTGTGACACAACCTCCATTTCAACAACCACAAGGGGGATCATAGTTTGGTGGTCAGTAGGGGCAAGGATTTGGAGGGAAACAATTAGGAGGTAGATCTGGAGGCCGCAGTCTGGGACAATCTTCTAGCTCTCAGCAGGTAAGTCATGGTCAAGCTAGGGCGTTCACTCCCACCCCTTAAGATGCATAGGCTTTCAACGTAGTGGTATTAGGTATCATTCTCATATGTGGATTAGAAGCTACAGTTTTGATAGATTCAGGAGTGACTTATTCTTGTATGTCGACCAACTTTGCTACGAGGTTAGAAATAGCACCGGATAGGATGGATGAATCTCTATCAATATCTACACCTTTGATTGATGCCATAGAGGTAAATTTGATCTACTACTCATATCTTATAGAGAGTAATGGTAGGAGATTGGTAGCGATCTTATGGTATTGCCAGTTATAGATTTTGATGTAATATTAGGAATGGACTAATTATCCCATCATTATGCAACCTTAGATTGTAGAGAGAAGGAAGTGATGTTTAAGATTCTAGGCTACGTAGAGTTTATCTTTAAAGGGGATAGAAAAACTACCCTTTCTAACATAGTTTCAGTAGTAGTGGCCAACAAGAGGCTCAGACAAAGGTGCCAAGGATTTCTGGCCTTAGTTAGGGATTTAGTTGTAAAGGGTATCAGTCTCTAAAGCCTTCTGGTAGTTCAAAAATTTTTAAATGTTTCCTGAGGAGTTACCAAGGTTGTACCTGGTACGATTTCTATGTCTACATCACCATACATAATGGAACTTGCAGAATTAAAGGAATTAAAGAAGCAGTTAAAAAATTTGATAGATAAGGGTTTTATTAGACCTCGCGCTTCGCTATGGGGTGCACCGGTACTGTTTGTGAAGAAAAAGGATAGTTCTCTCTAATTTTGTATTGATTATCGACAGTTAAATAAGGTGACTATCCACAAGTATCCACTACCTCAAATTGATGATTTGTTTTATTAATTTCAGGGTGTTAAGTACTTTTTAAAGATTGATCTACGATCAGGATACTATCAGCTAAGGATCATAGGAGATGATGTATCTAAGACTTCCTTTAAGACTTAGCAAAACCATTATGAGTTTTTTTTGTAATGTCTTTTATCCTTATAAATGCTCCAGAAACTTTCATGGATCTGTTGAATAGAGTATTCGAGCCATTCTTTGTAGGTTTATGATTGATTTTATTGATGACAAATTGGTGTATTCATGGACTAATAAGGAGCATGCCAAACATTTAAGATTGGTATTACAGACACTTCGAGAACATCAACTGTATGCCAAGTTCTTAAAATGTGAATTCTGGCTTGAGAGTGTTGTATTCTTAAGACATATAGTATTATCTTAAGGCAGAATACAAGTAGACCTGAAGAAGGTAGAAGCTATGATGAATTGGGAACAACAAAGGATCGTGACAGAGGAACGAAAGTTTTCTCGGGTTAGCAGGTTACTATCGAAGATTTGTTTAAATTTTTTCTAAAATAGTAGCCCCATTGACCGCATTGATGCAAAATAATGTCTAATTTATTTGGGCCAATGATTGTAAGGAGAGTTTTTAAAAACTAAAGGAGTGTTTAACTTCAACTCTAATATTAGCTTTACGAACGGAAGGTGGAGGAATTCAATTATACTATGATGCTTCGAGAGTTGGCCTTGGATGTGTAATGATACAAAATGGTAGGGTGATTGCTTATGCTTCCAAGCAATTGAAGAAACACAAACAAAATTATCCTACACATGATTTAGAGATGGCAGTAGTAATCTTTGCTTTAAAGATTTGACAACATTACCTGTATAAGGAGACATATGAGATTTTTACGAATCACAAAAGTCTAAAGCATATATTACAATAGAAAGATCTAAATTTGAGGCAAAGAAGGTAGATGGAATTATTAAAATATTATGATTGTACGATCCAGTATCATCCAGGGAAGGCAAATGTCATGGCAGATGCTTTACGTAGGAAATCCTCAAGTAGTTTGGCACGTATCGTAATAGACAAGAGAGTTTTGATCAAAGAGTTGCATGATTTGATGGATCGAGGTACTCAGTTTCAGATTTCAGATGCAGGAATATTACTGGCCAGCATCAAGTTACGTTCAATATTATTTGATAGGATTAGGATCGCCCAAGGTCAAGATCCTAAATTTCAACAACTAATTTATGATGTTCAAGAAGGACGACATGCAAATTTTGAAATCAATAAAGAAGGCATCCTTAGAATGAATGGGAGACTGCGTGTTCCAGGTATAGAAAAATTAAAAAAGGAGATTCTAGAGGAAGCGCACTATGCTGAATACAATGTGCATCCAAGTTCCACCAAAATATACTATAATATTAAAGATATGTATTGGTGGATCGGTATGAAGAAAGTTGTGACTGAATATGTTTTTAAATGCTTGACGTGTCAACAAGTAAAAGCTTAGCATCAGAAGCCCTCAGGTAACCTATAACCACTGCCAATTCCAGAACAGAAATGGAAGAGGATCATGGTGAATTTCGTGGTTGGCCTACCTTATATAAGAACTCGATGTGATTCAATCTGGGTGATTGTAGACAAATTTACAAAATCAGCACATTTTCTACTCGTGAAGATTACTTATTTAGTGTCCAAGCTCTCTCAAGTTTATATTGATCAAATAATATACTTGCATGAAGTACCTGTATCGATAGTTTCTGACCAGGGATCGCAGTTTATATCTCAGTTATGGAAAAAATTACAGGAGGCATTGGGCACTAGATTAGATTTTAGTACGACATTTCATCCTCAGATTAATAGACAGTCTGAAAGGACAACTCAGGCCTTAGAGGATATGTTGAGGATGTGTGTGATAGATTTTGGTGGTAATTGGGATTGGCGCTTGCCTTTGATTAAGTTCGCTTACAATAATAGCTGCCATAGTAATATTAGGACGGTACCATATGAGGCATTGTATGAACAAAAATGCAGGTCACCCATGTGTTAGGAGGAGGTAGGTGAGAGGTAGTTAGAGGGCCTAGAATTAATCAAGATCACTTTAAGAGAAGATCCCATTGATAAATCAGAGGCTAGAGATAGCTGTTAGTAGATAGAAGAGTTACGATAATCTGAATCGTAAGGAAGTGGAGTTTCAAGTTGAAGATTTTGTAAACCATAAAGTATCTCCAATGAAGGGAGTGATGAGGTTTGGAAAGAGAGGAAAATTGTCTCTAAGGTATATTGGACCATACGAGGTAACTGAAAGGGTTGGAAATGTGGCATACCGATTGGCATTACCTTCGGACATAGCCTAAGTCTATCCAGTATTCCATATTTCTATACTTCGCAAATACATTCTCGAGCGTGGAAGTGAGCGAGAATTTAACCTATAAAGAGGAGCCAATGGCTATCTTGGATTCGTAGGTGTGACAACTTCAATCAAAACAAATTCCTATGGTTAAGGTGACATGGAAGAATGGTCGCATTGAAGAAACTACTTGGGAGACAGAGCGAGAGATGAGAGAATTGTATCCATACTCGTTTCCTTAGTAAACCTTATTATAAAATTCGAGGACAAATTTTTTTATAAGAAGGAGAGAATGTAACATCCCGTATGTTATATATATAAGAGACAACTTCTTCTTTTCTCCCCATTTTCTCATATTTTTATTTTAACCCCCCAAAAGCTACTATTCACGAATTCCGTCTCTTTAACTATTTTTCACTACCGATGACTCAAATCAGTTAGTGTTATATACCAATGTCTTCCTCTCGACGAGCCCGTCACAATCTTACCCATTTCAGTTGCCATCATCACCAGAATCGTTAAAAAAATTAAGGAGAAAAACTAATAAAAAATGTCAATCATTGATCCATAGCTTCCGATTGTTGTTGTTGGTCAACACCACCACCATTCGACTAGTCTCAATGTCAAAAATAAAAGCTCCATGATCTCGTCGTCAACCACCACTAGGATTACTGCTGATTGATAGAAAAAGAGGTTAGGATTTCAGTTTATTTTTCTTCAATTTGTTCAAATCTATTAAGAATCTAAGTATTTTGCTCTAGAGAAAGTTGTTCTACTCAATAAGAGCTTTCATTTGGTATAAAACTCGGTGAATTCTGAGACTAAATATTTTTCAGTGACCAGAGGGAATATTCCAGTGATTGGAGGAATATTCCAATGATTGGAGGAATATTCGGATCATCAAAGGTACTATTCTAGAAACCATTTTGATAACTTTTGTGAAAATTTTGTAAATTTTCTAAAAATTATACTAATTATTTTTCTTTAAGGAATCATAGTGAGATTTTCAATAGTTTGCGAATTAAAAATAATGGAACGTTTAGGCGAGAGTAAGAGAAATTTCTGAATTTCATAAATGGACTACTTAGGCAATTTGGATGATACTTAAATTGTTATTTGAGCCCAATAACTCCTAATTAACCCTTATTAAGATATTTTCTTTTTATTTATTAGTATAGTAAGAGTGGGACTCCCATCGAAAGTTCGAACGGACGAGTTCGATTACTAAGTAAGTTCATACCGACTTATTATTACTATAGTTGCACCAACAAATATAGGCTTATTGTACGAAACCAAGAGATTTCTGTCAAAGAAAATTGAGATGAAAGATCTTGGTGATGCCTCTTTTGTTTTAGGGATTCAGATACATCAGGAAAGCTCTTGAGGTATTCTTGGATTGTCACAAAAGAGCTATATCGAGAAGGTACTTAAATGGTTTGGCATGCAGGATTGTAAACCAGGTGATACCCCTGTGTTTAAGGGAGATAAGTTCAGTTTAAGTCAATGCCCTAAGAATGACTTTGAAGCTAAGGAAATACAGAAGATTCCTTATGCTTCGGCTGTAGGAAGTCTAATGTATGCTCAGGTTTGTATGCGTCCGGATATTGCATACATTGTTGGAATGCTAGGGAGATATTTAAGTAACCCGGGATTGGATCACTAGAAATTAGCCAAATGGGTTATACGGTACCTGCAGAGAACGAAAGATTATATGCTCACATACAAAAAATCGGATAAGCTGGAGATCATTGATTATTCTGATTCTGATTTTACTGGATGCCAAGATAGTAGGAGATCCACTTCGGGCTATATCTACTTGCTTGCTGGAGGAGCTATTTCCTGGAAGAGTGCTAAGCAGACACTATAGCTTCTTCCACTATGGCAGCGGAGTTTATAGCATGTTATGAGGCATTCAACCATGAGATATGGTTGCGAAACTTTGTTACAGGGCTGCGCATTGTGGACTTTATTGAAAGACCACTTAAGTTATTTTGTGACAATAACTCGGCAGTGTTATATTCCAATGACAATAGGAGCTCGACAAAGTCGAAGCACATCGACATCAAGTTCCTAATAGTTAAAGAGAGAGTTCAGAGTGGACAGTTGTCTATACAACATATTGGATCAAACTCCATGATTGCAGATCCGCTTACTAAAGGAGTGCCACCCAAGGTCTTTTATGAGCATACTGCTCATATGGGTGTTGCATCTTTTCAAGATATATAGCTTTAGTGGGAGTTTGTATTGTAGATGTTTTTAAGATTAGACATTTTTTTACTGTCATTTTGGATACAGTTTTGGTTAATTTGTTCGAGATTATTTTCAATTTCAAGATATTTGGTTTATTTTATCTCTGAACTTGTTTGAAATTGATCTAACTAAAGCATAAAGTTGGACCAGTTGGAAATAAGCATGCGAAGATCACGCTGCTTATAATTTTCCATGCTACACATCAATGCTTGATCCATGTCAGTTGATTATATCAGCATATATAACCATTGATGGTTCTAGTTACGTTAATTGTAGCGAAATATGCTTTGATCCTATGTTGGTATGATTAATGGACCGGATTGTCTGGGGATGCATACAGTAATGATAGCAAAAAATTCTGAGTACTCGTAAGGTTAATACACAATTTTAAGGTAACACATATAGCCCAAGTGGAAGATTGTAAGGATTTTTAATCAAACATGTGGGCTTATATGTGTATAAAGGCTATCATATAAAGTTGAGCCCAATTAATTAAAGTGGTCTAATATGGTTATTGTATATTGGGCTTTATGTATCTATTTTAAGTATGGGCTTCATATGTGTAGAGACCGGGCTATATTTTCTAGTTTTAAGATGAGCCAAACTAAAAATTAGATTAGGGTTTTATCCTAATAAAAGGTGGTTATGGTCCCCAAATTAAACGTACGCTTAATTCTTATATGAAAATCCCATCGCTAGAGAGAAAACAGAGAGATCAAGGGAAACTCTAGTAAAAAGGCTACGTTCTAATTTGGAAGACAAACCGCAAGATTCCAGTGCAGATTACACAATGAATTCAGGTATGCTTCCACTTATATTTAATTATTGATGATTTGATATGAACAGATCTTGTATTTTAAAGGGATTAAACAATATATCATATACTTACAATTTGTAATCTCCGTTACAGCTGCTCTCAATATGGGAAAACACTATCTCTTAAGCTACAGAACTTAGTTTTCATGTAAAGGGAGATCTCTACATGTTCAGGCTAACTTTTAGAGCAGTAGTTTACATCATCTAGATGGAAACAAAGGATCTTTAAGGGTATCCGAACTAGTGTTGTGCTCATCTGTCAAAGCCTTATTGGTAAGATAAGGGAAACAACCATCGCTACGGACTTAGTTGTAACTATGAGTCTTGATCAATCAACATAACCTATAGTAGGAGAGTGAGAATATCATGTTATAGTTATTTCATGGCGAAAAAATGGGCTATGCTTGAATCATATCCATGTAGCTCCTTCCTTTCTTGTACTATATGACAGGTAGCTTGCTGATACTTTCCTCTGATTTAACACCAATTCTAGTGTTTTTTAGATACTAGTTGTACCTATTGAAATTTTTGTATTTAATTTTCAAAACAAATATTGGTCCGACTTGTCAAAGCCACCTTAAATTAACAGGCTAGGCTTCGAATGGTTGGGATTCGAGTTGGCTTAAGATATAAGAGACCAGCCCGAGATCTAACTTGAAAGCTCGAACACTAAAAACTTTCACCACTGAAATGATGTCATTTTAGTTACTGCATCATTTAGGTCTAGAGGTTTAAAAAATTTAAAGGCTAAAACAACATTGTGTTCATTTAGTCTGAACCATTTATGTCGCTAGTAATATCACTATTCGATGAAATTCTCCGTAAAACAATTGATATTGAAATTTAGCAACTTGACTTATTTTATAAAGTTTTATATCAGTTCTTTATGTATACACGTGCTGCTGTTAATGCTTCTGATGGAAGAGGCAATTTGATAATTTGAGGGTTACATTTTCAGGAGGCAACGGTATGTATATTGTATTCTACAGAAGTGGCATAAAAATAGTGCTTGCATGACTAAACTCCTGCAAGAGGGTAATGAGCATGACTAAGAAACGTAGGAAGTTGAGTAATGCCATCCTCCGTTCTTTTAACTTACTCTAGGTATGTAATTGACCCAAGATCATAAACGTGACGCTTTATATCTGGACTATAAGAGAGAGGAGACATGGTAGGAAAAGCAAGAATTACCACGAAGCTCACGAGACTACAACATAGCGCATTTAATACATAAACGTATCAACCGAAAGATGGCAGGTCCTGGAGTCTCTAATTAACTTAGTTGCCTATAAATATCCAACACTTTTGACTTGATGCAGGAGTGATACTACCAAAGAGATTAAAGAAAAAAGTTGAGCCTGATCTCAATTTGTAACAGACACCATGTCTCCAATAGCTGTGGAGAGAAACAAGAGAAAACAGATGACTGAGCATCTCAAAGTCGTACGTTCTTTGACTCCATATTTCTATATCGAAAGGGTATTCGCTGAATCTAACTCTCTCTTGACATATCTGTCTGTTCCCCTCTCAATTACTTGCTCGTTAATTAATTTGGACTTGTAATCTAACTATAAACTCGTGTTTTATGTTATAGGGGGACCAAGCATCCATCACAGGGGGTATAATAGAGTTCATAAAAGAGTTGCAACTTCTTCTACAAGCTATGGAGTCCAAGAAACAAAGGAAGCGGCTAAGCCTTAGTCCTAGGCCAGCACTGCAGCCCATTCCTCTTCTTCCTTGTCCAAACTCTGATGGGTTTGAAAATTTCAAGGAATTATCTGCAGGTTGTAACGGGATAGATTCTCTGTTTCATTTATTCTATTTTTATTATGTTCTATAAATTTTTATCTATCTATTTTTTCTTTCTCCTATTTGTTGAATGATTGAAAGCCCTTAAAATATAATAGGAATACCAAAAATAGAACAGACAATCTGAATTCGATTGCAACACCTCGGTTGCAGATGTCGAGGCAAGGATATCAGGATCAAATGTGTATGCCGACGAATACTAGGCCAAATTATGAGGATAATCAATGTCTTGGAAAGATTTTTCTTTGAGATCATCTAAACATCAGTAGCCTGGAGGACAATGTTCTATACTCCTTTGTCAATTGAGGCATCACGTCACTGCAGTTGCCAACTTCTCATGTATGACTTGCGTTCTTAAGCTATGTGATGACCAACTGTCCAGTAAAGTCCTAATTAAGTGTTTAATTATTAAGTGAAACACGAGAGTTAGACAGGAATAATAATACTGTCAGAAGACATTAATGACCACACAGTCCTAGTCCTAGGTTTATAAGTAGTCATCAAACAGAGGGCATAGGATACTATATCAAAATTCTGTTTTTTGTTACATAAATGTGAATGAAGTGCTTTAACTTTGAATTGTTTCAGGGTACATATTGTCCGAATCCACCTCCAGCTCAGCACATCTTTCTTTCTTTATTCCTTCTCTTCAATTTTTTATTTTTTGCTTCCTTTCACCTTTGTTTGAATATTCTAAATCCTTCGTCTTCTTCATATGTTCAATTGTCGGGCTATATCCCGTACAGAATTGCAGTTTCAAGATCTAATCAGATCCTGTATGTGAAGTGAGAAGTACATGACGTATCTGGCTTTGGTTGCTTTCATGCATATCATAGACTCTGTTAATATCGCTCGTGTCATTCAAACGGACGCATTTGGCTGACACGTAAGCGATTACTCTGTCAAGTATTCTCATTCAATGTAACAGATTTATCAAATTATGTTCCCTAACAACATAGTTTAATGGCTTCCTTTCCTGTTCACACTATAATCCCATTTTCCAGATTACTTTAGAAATGCAATATTCTCCAATCTTATTTGTAAGGTGATGAGTTTGTTGAACAGTATCTAATATAATCTCTTGCTTTGTAAAATAGCTATTGGAAATGAGTTATGTCTTAAGTTAGTTTATACGAGGTAACTTGGAAGAATCTTTAATGATTTAGCTAGAATTACATTGAATCTATATAGTTGCATCTCATGTTTGGATTCTAACATTAATTTCTTGTTGCAGATAGGGCTGGAGTGCCGGCTAGGTATGGAGGAGTTAGTACTTGAAGCTCAACATAGTGCTTACAAGAAGCTGTTTGTGCAAACGAAGAGATCCTAAAACTTGAAGATTGATAGAGAGATCCATTGTGCATTAGTGATTATTGATTAATGATCATCTAAACCTAAAAAATAATATTGATGCATCACCATATCCTCAACCTATCATACGGATAAACTTTATATGACCTGTTTCTAACAAGTTGATTACAAGAAACAACACAAATCAAGTTGACTTGTTTATGCGTTAGATGATAGGCGATGTGATTTATATTGTAGTCATATTTGATGCACAATAATTTTATGCTTTATCGATACGCATTTAGCGATTCCGCTTATTATTTGAATGTAGGTTGCGTGTAAAGGAGATGATTACATTGGTCATTTGACGACGAACTCAATCTTGATTCAAGTTAATTCAAAAGACTCATAAAATTAAACTTCAAATATGAATTTTTAGGTAAAATTGCATGATTATACGTAACTTATTTTTATTTATCACAATGGAAAAAAGTTATGTAATATCTTTTACCTAAGGTACCCGGTACACAAGATTGGGTCATAATGTACTTAATCTTCCATTTGTATTTTTATATAGAGGTTGTTTCCATGACTTGAATCTATAAGCTTATAGTCACAAAGCTCACCCTCTCTAATATCTATATTATAAAATTTTTTTTAGTTTTTAACATATTATTTGAACATCTTAAATTACATATTTGTTTGCAGCTTACCCACCTCTAATATATAAATGTTTTATTTGTAATATACATAGTTGTCATATATGTCAATTGAGATTTATCTTAAAAAATATTTTTATATAGAATTATATAAATTAATATGAGATTTTTGGAGTTTTTAATTTATTGAATCATCGATTGAAAATTAATAAAATAGGAAACCTTTTACATTGAATTTATTTCATAGTCTTATTTTGAAATTAAAGAAAAAATAAATTTCAAAAGAGGAAGTTGGATAAGCCTTATAATGTTTATACAAGCAGTCATTCAAATTGACCATAACCTTTTTATTTTCTTTTTTTTTATAACTCAGGTTCCGGGCTTCGCCTAACTAATCCTAGAACCTATGAGCCACCTACTCAGACTCATAGATAGGATAAATCCGGGTCTGATCCTGGATAGTAGTAGGGGTACCTGCCCTAAAAGATGGGCCACTACTAAAGAGATTACATCACCTTAACAAAGACTGCTCCTCCCCTGGTTTGAACCCACAATCTTTCACACAATCCTCTCCCCCTTTCTACCACTAGGCTATATACCAAAGGGAAGAGGCCATGTTAAGAGTCTTTAAGTACCTCCAAGTGCAATTGCATTTCTCCTCTAAGACATTCAATCCCTGAACCTCGTGAATATCATCATTCAATTTGTAAATTCTAAAAGTTACTATTCGTCCTGGTCTTTAATGCTAAATGCAATGTTCTGCTATTATCTATAACTGTAATTTATGGACAATCAATCCAACATAAGTCTCATACGGTAACTACATTTTCTAAGATTTTAGAACCCTCTAAATTGACTATAAAGTGTTCCTTTATCCTAGCCATAGTGTTGGAGCATAATGCAATCATGTCTATTTGCTTGTCTCTGAGTTTTCTGTGATTTAAAAGGGGATACAGTGAAACAATTTAAGGATAGAGTAATATATGAAGAAAAATAGAAATTGGTAGGACATGCTAACTTGATGGTGGAGAGAGTTGTAACTCTTTTAAAGAATACAACTGTAGAGACCTTGGGGTGTTTCTAAAGGGCCTAGGGATAGAAAGAGGGAGTCTTTGTGGTTGAATGAAGATGCAAAAGAAAAATTTAAGATTAAGAAGGCTACCTATAAAGCTCTATTAGATAGAGCCATAGAGGTGGAGAGTGTAGGTAATAAAGAAAGTTATAAACTGGCAAAGAATATAATCTCGTAAGCTAAAAGTAGAGCTTACGAGAAACTATACCAATAATTAGAAACTGAAGATGGAGGGATATTTTTAAGTTAATGAGAGTTGGAGAACAAAAAGCAAGAGACTTGAATCAAGTTTGTTATATAAAACATTATGAAGTAGTGGTACTTCTATAGCCTTTTTAATGAAGGCGTAAAGGATAATAACTATTTAGGTGACCTTATCATGTCCGAGAGGTTTCGTAACTTTACTTATTGGCGACAAATTACAAGAGAAGAAATAAAAAAATCATTTAGGGATATAGCGAGTAGAAGGGCAGTAGAGCCTGATGAGATACCTATAGAGGTATGGAAGATCCTAGGTGAAGAGGGTATTACTTGGCTAGCAAAGCTTTTTAATGTGATCCTTAAGTCTGGAAAAAGGTCAGATGAGTGGAGATTTAGTATGTTATTCCTTTATACAAGAATAAAGGGCACATCCAAATTTGTAACAACTATAGAGACAACAAATTACTTAGTCACATCATGAAGTTATGAAAAAAATGAGATTGATAAGAGAGTGATAAAGGATGCTTCTATCTTGGAAAACTAGTTTGGCTTAATGCCAGTAAGGCCCATGATAGAAGTTTTACATTTCCTTAGAAAATTAATGCAATATTACTGAGAAAGACAACATAACCTATATATGGTTTTTATTGTTTTAGTGAAGACATATGATAGGGTACCTAGGGAAATCATGTAGACATATTTAGAAGTTAAGAGAGTTCCTATGACTTATATAAAGGTTAGTAAAGATATGTATGAAGGTTAAAAACTAAAGTAATGACGATAGGAGGAGATACAGAGCATTTTTCTATCAATATTGGGCTACACTAAGGCTCCTCTTTAAGCCTTTTTTTGTTTTTAGTAGTGATTCATAAGCTCACCAAGAATATACAAAGCTATGTGCCTTGGTTTATGCTGTTTGCTAATGAGATTGTTTTAGTAGATAAGACAAAAGAGGGTGTTAATGTCAAGCAACATCCCCATACTTAAACATCTATGAAAACATAGTATAATTTACACGTACCAACATCCCTACTGTAACATCCCCTCACCAATGGGAAGGGTGAAATAGTAATTTGGAACGGGTTAGGAGTGTTTAAAATTGTATTGACATGTTCATGCATACAATAGTGAATTTTGCACATGTAAATAATTGTACATGCATTCATGACATTTTCCGGTATAATTGTGAATAAATGTGAATTTTGAAAAACATGCTTTGTGTGTGTAAAATTTATATTGGAGAGGGTCATTGTGGTTTTCTGATTTTTAGAGAATTTTAGAAAATTTTCGGGAATTTTTTGGGGTCGTTTCCGGACCAGAAAAACTGTCAAGTGGCAGAATAAGGGTTTACCGGTAGAGGAAATGACCGTCTAATGGCACTGGAAACTTAGACATATGAATTTAGGAATGATTGAATTGAGCCATTGGAATTTTGGAGAAAAATTGGAATTGAATTGGAAGAAAATGAAGAGAGTAAATGAGAGTGT
>JAOQML010133452.1:0-16773 GCA_027568935.1 Erythroxylum urbanii | reverse complement strand
AAATAATTGGACATAGTTTTTAGTTGAATTTAAAAATTATGTTTGATTCAAATTAAATTTATATTTGGAAAAATAATTTAATTTATTTGGGAATCAATGTGTTTAATTTTATTTAATTATCTAAAGCATTGAAAATATTATTTTAGATTATGAACTGGAATCAAACAAAGCTTAATATTTCATACATATGATTGATTATATTAATATATGAAATTGCATGGTATTAATATATGTTTGATATATTTTGATGCATATTTGATTACATGTTTTTATATATATATAATATTATTACCTATAATTTTGTATTTGGAGAGATGAACAAAATTAATTCCCTTATTAAAATATTAAATGCACATTAAGAAAGTGATTGTTACCTTTCATTATTATAAGAACAAACCAAAGTTTTGCTTATTATTAGGTTTTGTTGAACAAACTTAAACCACTTTAACTTGAATATATTCAGTTTTATAGCAATAGGTTTTAGTTAACCAAATTTATATGATCTGGAAAAGTATATGAAACTTGTTGGGTTACAGGATAACCAAATCAATATTTCGTGAAATGATGATGTTGGTATTAAGTTGTTAAATTTTATATAAGTTAAGTGTTAAATGTAATAAAAATCCATAAAAGGATAATAATTGTATTTTATTAGATTTATTAATGACTTTCTGTGATATAATCATATGTATTAAATGAAATAAGGGTTTAAATTTTTGAAAAGTTCAAAATGTTTAAATTTAAGTAGAAGCTAAGCATTGAGAATGCAAAAGTTTTTTTATAAGATCAATGTGGTGAGATTTAAATCTTAATTATCTAAAAGGAATAAGATTCTCTTATGAAAATCCCTATGACTAAATTCCATATTAGTATGGATTTGTCTACGAAGAAAACATAATATAAGATAATATACGACGCAATATTTATTTCTTCTATAGTTATGCTTAGCAGAACAACTTACCTTCAAAAGTCTAATTAAATAAATTAGCAAGGTTCTATAATATATATGGAATGGGATAACTTTCATCGAGACAAAATTAGTGATTTTTGCAGATGATGCTTAGTTAAAGCATATACTGTCTAATAAATGTATAACTAAATTAGATGATAAAAAGTCATGAGATATCCAAAAGGTTGGATATAATCTTATAGACCTTATTAAGTAAAGCGTTTGTTTTAATGTATACTAGAAGAATGGTTCTTAAAATAAGTAGTGGGAGTTAGATAAAATTTAAAAGGTTCAAATCTCATAGAAACTAATCTAGTTGAAATTGATGTCATTGTTGATACAATTGATGTATAGTTAAAAGATTTTGAGATGTTAAAAGATTCAATTTTTTGTTAATTTTAAAATTTTTATTTTGGAGACAACTGTGAATTTCCATGTCTATAAAAAAGTTAGTGGATGTGTTATTATACTTTTCAGGTGGATATTTGACTATATTTTACGACCCATATTTGATGTATTTTGTGTGATATTTTATACTTTTATCGTATATTTGGTACTTAGTTTGCTTCAAATGTGTTTCTAGGTGACAATTGCCTCCATAAACTTAAAGGAGAAGAATTCAGACGAAAACGTGACGTAAAACAAAAAGTTAGCAATCTAAAAGGAGTGCACGAACATGTACTTTCGCGATACTCAACGGATTCTGATTAAGCACAGTTCGATGCATGGTCATGCACAAGATTGGGCATAACCCAAAAATCTAGGTGTTTATATAAATTTGACATTTTAAAGGCAAATGGATGATGGAAGCAGCTAGCACTCTTTTGATACATTTAGAGACAATTCCGGAGGTGATTTTGAGCTAGAGGAGTGGGAGACATGAAGATTTTATCAATGGATCCACCAAAATACAAGATTAGAAAACTACATCGTCAAAATACTCGATAGAGAACAGTTAAGGAGATTTAGAATTATGATTTCGTTGTTTTCGATTTATGTTTCTACATATGTGTATCTGATTTCATATTCAACGATGTGTAACTAATTATTTCATTAGTATCTTAGTTAGATGAACCTTATTTGGATAGTTTAACATGTGTTGATTATTTTGTTAATGCAATTGATTGATTGATTGATGCGATCCAATTATCTGTTTTTATTTATGTTCTACTAATTTAAAATATTAAAGACCATTTTCAACATAGCGATTGAGAAATCTTAGGCTTGAATAGATCTACAATAATTAGAAATAGTTCATTGCAATCATAGAGATAGGACAACATAAATCTTTCGGATTAGGGTCAAACTTAATAAAGGGATTCATAAAATGATATGCAATCCTATCAAATTTAACCTGGGTGGTTCGATTAGAAACCTTATGAATAGTTGTTAGTACACTTAAGGTCAGCTACTAGCATACTTTAGGAATCTCCACAGTCTAACTAATCAACATCACAATTGCATTATAAGTGATCAATCGATTAAGGGTTAGGGGATTTAAAATCTAGATACTAATTACTTAATATCAATAATTTCCTAGTGATTCCTGAATTCTTTGTTCAATTTTGTTTCCTATTTTATTCTACTTGCCTTAGTTTTAGCTTCTTTTGATTAAAAATCCAAAATCAATCCTTAGGCTAGATAATAGGGAAAGGGTAAGTACTAGTATTTATAGTCTTTTTGGGATCGACTTGTACTTGTCGCTACTAGCTACAGCTACATTATTAACTAACACACTCCAAGTCAATCAAGTTTTTAGTGCCATTGTTGGGGACTTTAATATTAGGAAAGCCTTAATGTTATTACTCTAGTCATTTTCATTTTATTTAATTTTATCTTTGTTTTATTTTATTTTATTTTATTTTATTTTATTTTGCTTTTTCTTTTGTATTTATTTTATTTTGGCTTGTTCATTTAATTGTCTTTTGAATTTCTCTATACTGATAGTGTATGGTGGTTTATTTTAGGAATTGATATTTAACATCATAGTCACTACTCACAATGGATGGATGGGGCAGACAGTACTATTATAGGAGCCAAGATGTGTATTTGCAATATGAAACATCACCATATTGGGAGCCATTTCCTTACATATTTTCGTAAGCTCAATCGACGTATATATGGGAGCAACCAAACATATACACCCGATTTTAAGGCCCATCATACAAGAATATGTATAATTCAAATTTCAGCAACCCTTATGTATATGAATGGAATAATTATGCTCTAATTGAATATGTAAATAAGAACAGTGATACGAAAGTATTACAGATCAATTAATGGAATGCCTTATTGAGAGAGTAGCTAGTCAACGTGAATTCGATGACAGATTTTCTTAACATGCCTATAATGAGTATACTTTGAGCTTTTAACTGCCTTAAAGTGAAGAAGAGACAACAGTCGATTTCATGAATAAAGATACATTTTAAGAAGGTGAGGAGGTAACTGCTACTCTGAGAGATGTGATGATTAAGTATATTCAAGATTCAAACATGAGACATCAGGAAACAGAGGCTTATATACAGAATATGGTGAATCAAATCGTTCAACTAATGGATATATTATCAGATGAGATACAAAGGAGACTGTCTAGTTTTACTAAAACTGATACTATCAAAAGAGAAGCAATCACCCGTAGTAGTGAATAAGAGCTTCCTGAAGAAGAAGATGAAGAAACCTGCATCCAAGAAGAGGAAGTAAAGAAGGGGCGGAAGATAACTGAAGAAGATAAGACAGAAGCCTCTATCCAAGAAGAAGAAGAAGAAGAAAAGTGGAATGAGGTAATTGAGGAAGAACTGGTAGAGGAACCAAATAAGGAAATTATCGATGAGATGTTGGTAGTGACCTTAAGTACGGTGGGTTCCCACTTCCTTAAAGGCAAATTGTTTGAGCTAGTTAATGATACAGGGACTTTTGTTATTCCCTACATTTTTAACATTTTATCATTAAAAAAGGCACTATTGGAGTCTACTGGTTTTATTAATATAATAAATTATGCCCTTACGATTATATTGCAATATGTGACTTATTTATAGACTATGAAACCGCTTTGTGGAGAAAAGAGTAGAAGCAAGCTACTGATTATTAATCCAGGATGAAGTTGAGCATAAAGGTTACGTCAAGCTACCGACGTTAAAGAAGAGCTGCATAGAGGCAACACATAAGTTAGTTTAATTTTTTCATTTTCTAAATTATTTTATTTTTATTTTCATATTATTATAGGATTTTATTCTCTCTTATGTTATTTCCTTTTGTTTCTTTTTATCCTTTTGTTTTATATTTTGCAAGAATGTTAGTTTCATATTAGATGGCTCAGAATCAAAGAAACCGTCATAGTCAAGAAAGTACCACTAAACCCTCTATAAATGCTTATGTTGTGTACATTTGAGACCATGTACAACTTTAAGTGTGGGGATAGGTTTAATGAATCTTAACATGATTTCTTTAAGCTTATTATAATCTTGATTATAATATTTTATGGATTGATGTCTTGAATTGGTTGAAATTTGTCTATGAATACTATATGTCCTCATTGAATATTGATTTGAATTGGTGTGCAAAAGGATGATGGTTATAATAAAATTAGTTTTCTAATTCATTTCATAATCGTTGAAATTTTCAAGTTGAATTAAATTGCATATTATTTATACACATATATACAAAATTTTTTATAAGCTTTAGAGCCTAAAGAGCACATTTCCAAATTTTTTAGCTTTTTTTGTTCTTTCATGTGTGTGATATTGTGTATAGTAGGATAATTCTAGACTTTCATTATATATATTGAGACCATATTTGTTAAACTAAAAGCATTGACATGATGAAAGCACTTAGATTTACCAAGTTGTTTAAGCTTATTTCTTTGAAATTACCATACCCAAAATTTACCTTTACAAATAATCAAGTTGAGCCTTAGCCTTTTTCATTGTTTAAAATCAAATTATAAACCTTTATCCTATTTTTCTTTGACAACTTTTAACTGTTTTAAACCTTGAAGATTATTTACATTATTTACTTGTTGGGACTTGAAATTTGTGAAAAGGTCTAATATTTTTTGAATTGTGGTACTGAATGAATATTGTGAAAAAATAAAGAAAAAGAAAAGCATAAAAGGGAGACAATAAAAAAGAAAGAAGGAAAGAAAAAGAAGAATAAATACATAGTACCAATGGATTTATAATGAAAGGACCTATGTATACTTGTAAACAAGTCTTGCATTATTTCTTTGAGTAAATTTCCTTCACTTAGCCCTTTTATTATCTCATTCATACTGTACCTAAACCTACAAAGACCTTTTGATTTTTGTTTCTAGTTTGTACGTAAGTGGTGGAGATGTGATTTTATTACAAGTCTATAGTAAAAGTTTTACTATACATTGATTGGGAGTTTTGAAGCTTTTCACCCTAAACATTTGAGTGTATTGAGTGAAATATTGGTGAGAGTGTAAAGAGATATGCTTTTGATTTCAATGTGATTATTATTAATATTACTTAAGAAGTTAATTTTAGGAAAACTTGACTCTAATTGCATATTAATTTGATTCAGTAGCATATGATGATTTATAGTATGAATGGACAAGTTGAGATTGATGATAGATTGATGTTGTGAAATTTATAATTTTGATTATGGTTTGCTTGAGGACAAGAAAAAACTTAAATGTGGTGATGTTTGATAGATGGATATTTGACAATATTTTACCACCCATATTTGATATATTTTACTTGATATTTTATACTTTTATTGTATATTTGGTACTTAATTTGTTTCAAGTGTGCTTATAGGCTATAATTGCCTTCGTGGACTTAAAAGAGAAGAATTCGAGTAAAAACATGGTATAAAACAAAAAAATCTAAAATCTAAAGTGAGGGCATAACTATGCACTTTTGGACGCCTATGCACTTTTATGATGCTTGACAGATTCTGATTATGCACAGTTATGTACAAGAACATGCATAACCTAAAAATCTTGATTTTATAAATTCGACGTTTCAGAGGCAAACAGAAAGGGGAAGCAATTTGCACTATTATAAGATGTTCAGAGATGATTTTGGAGGCGATTTTAAGCTAGAGGAGTTGGTGATGCAAAGATTTTATGGATGGATCCACTAGAATACAAGATTAGACATCTACATTGTTGAAATACTTGATAGAGAAAAATCATGGAGATTTAGAATTATGATTTCGATGTTTTCAAATCAAGTTTCTGTATATGTGTATCTGATTTCATATTCAGTAATGTGTAACTATTTGTTTCATTAGTAACTAGGTTAGATGAACCCTATTTGGATACTTTAACATGTGTTGATTATTTTGTTAATACAATTAATTGATTGATTATTATGATCTAATTATATGTTTTTATATATGTTCTAGTAATCCAAAATATTAGACTATAATCTGATTTCAACATAGCGATTAAGAAATCCTAGGTTTGAATAGATCTATGATAATTGGAAAGAGTTAATTGTAATAATAAAGATACAATAACATAAATCTTACGGATTGGGGTCAAACTTAATAGAGGGTTTCATAAAACGGTAATGTAATCCTATAAAATTTAACTTGAATAATTCGATTAGAAACCTTAGGTTTAGTTGTTAGTAGACTCAAGGTCAGCTACTAGCATACCTTAGGGATCACCATTGTCCAACTAATCAACAACACAAATGCATTACAAATGATTAAACAATTAAGGGTTAGGGCGATTTGAAATATAGATACTAATTACTCGATATTGATAATTTCCTAGTGCTTCCTAAATTCTCTGTTCAATTTCATTTCCTATTTTATTTTACTTGCCTTAGTTTTGGTTTCTTTTGATTAAACATCCAAAATCAATCCTTAGGTTATATAATAGTGAAAGGGTAAGTACTAGTATTTATAGTCTTCCTGGGATTGACCCGTTCTTGCCGGTACTAACTACAACTATACTGTGCACTTATGGTATTAAATATTAACTAACACGCTCTAGGTCAATCAGAGTGTATAAAGACATACTGGTTATAGAGAACAGTAATTCATGTTTTCAATTTTTGAAAATGTAATTTTCTAAGAAAAACTCTTGTTAGATATGATAAGGTAACAACTTAATTTGACAATTAGTTCTATAGAGATAGATGCAGAAGTTATTTACCTATTTTTGTCCAAGTACATAGATAATATATTAAAGGTGTTTAGTATTTGAGATATTTTATACTTGTGAAGTATTAAAGATGTTCATTATTCTATATATTAGTTAATATCTGAGTTCAAGGTTATATGGATATTAACTTTAAAATTAAATCCTTACTAAGATGTTTCATACTTATAACAATATTATTTTGAGATTGGAAAGATTCTACTATAGCGTTAATTGTCAATCAGGTCATAATACATTACTCATTTAATGGAAATGATCGTTTGGATCAAGAAGTTCTTTAATAAACTTTATATGGTTCTTTGCATTTTTTAATAAAGTAATATATTATGAAATGATAGAGCTATTGAGCATATGAAAAGAGATAAGGTCTCATCAAAGATTTAAATATGCATTTAGGTAGTTCTCTAAGTTGTAAGATTCAAGCAAGTGCTCACTATAAAGAATCTCGTAGAATTCTCTCACTAAAACAATATTCCAACAGTAGCATGAATGTCATATAGAAATATGGTATAAGATTCCTAAACAATTGGCTTAGTACAAGTGGCAAATTATTTTTATTTCTTACAGTCAATTAGTTAACTGTAGTTTAGTGACATAATTATTTAAAAACATTCTTTATTCATACATATTTAGGTGTATATCATAAATTCCGTTGGATAAATCTACATTGCAAATAAAATTATGAAGAGATTATAATTATGAGATTCATATTGTATTTATATATTATCACTAAATTGTTCCTAGTCATTGTTCTCTTAAGATTGGAAATTAATAGAGTGTAAAAGGGCTAGTACACATTATGTTTCTTCCTTATTAAGGAAGTAGTCAATTTTATAGACTAAAGTATATAGATATTTAAACAAATGTGTGGATTCTTGTTAGAAAATAAGTTCACTAAATTGATTTATAAATTGACCTCATATGATAAATCAATTTGGAATATTATTTTTGTGTCTATAGAAATTCTTATTGTGATAATTGTATAAGTAACCTTTTGACTTGTAATCACTAAAGTATCTTATATAAAGATTGCTATGTTTTGATAACACTTATAAACTATTATAGTCAAAGGTAGCTGAGTGGGTAGTCATTGGATATAAGATAAACTATATGGAGATATTTGAGTGATCAATATACAATTCATCACTTTAAAATGATTAGGGAGAATTTTCTATTGTTCTCAATTAGTATTGATTCAGGAAATATTTAACCAAAGTGAAATGCCACTTTGTAAAATAGTTTTCAAATGTCATTAATTAAATCAATTACTAATAGTGGAGAACTAATATAATTGGACTTAAATAGAGTAGACATTGATTATATATTTTACGGCTAATTAGAATATTATATGATGAAATAATTGAATTATACAAAAAAAATCATGCACAGAAAGGTTACTCAATGTCACTTGGATGTTTTAAAATATTTGGGTGGTCATGATGTATTGCTAGACGTCAATTTTAATTTATAGATATAAATTATTTAACTAAAGAATTAAAAATAAATTAAAGGAGTTTAACTTATCTAATCTTGAATATGATTATGATTATAATTTATATCCATTACCAACATATTTAGGAATCTAATGGGTCACATACAAAGAGCGAATTAAAGAGAGAGGTGATTTAACATGTTAGAATTAATTTTAAATTTTGAGAAATTTTATAATTAAATATCTCTTTTAAAGACTAATATGAGATATTGGACCTTATTTTGGCAAAATTGGTATTTAATTAGAATTAATTCTAATTTTAGTTAAATTTTAATTAAAATAGAATTTTATTTTAATAAAATGTCCAAGACCTATCATAAATAAGCTTAGGCTTTAATGGAGCTAACATTTATGTCTAGCCCTATTTAAATAGTTATAGAGTTCTGTCATCATGTTTTATACTTACTATTAGAGGCCAGTACTTGTGTGACTTTAGTAGTTAAGATGAACTAATTTCATAAATGGTTTAAGGAAAACGACAAGAAAAAGATCAAACTTCACATTGTGGTATGAATTATGATCCATGATTTATTATGTTTTTGTGTTAATCTTATTATAGAGTTTGTGTGGTCTTGACTTTTGAGAAATCAAACAAAAACGTTTTCTTATTATTCCACTGCATGCAAGATCCTATCCCTCCATGATTTTTCAACAGTAATCTCTTCCTTTTATTATATTATTATAGCTACAACTGTGCTCTTTATCAATCTATTGATCTTTATAGCCAGTTTTTCATTAGATTTATCACACCCTTTACCACGTTAATGTTCTCTCCATCATTTAATATCCAAAATAGTTTACGTCTATGCCTAAAGCGATTAAGTTCTTCCTTAAATTTGGTACCTGTCAAACATTGTTCAATGTTCGAAAAGCATCATCAATTATCTTGATCTTAAATGTTGCAATAATTTCATATTCTTTATCATCATCCAATAAATAATGTCAAAATTATCTAATTTGTATAACATAAACCAATCCTTTTTTGGTTCATATGATATGGGTATACTATATTCAGTATCCAGTATCCACGAGTCCATAAGTTGACTGGTTAAAACATAAAGCATGTCTCCATTATTATAATTTGAATCCCTTCTCTGCATTTTATTAACTGACCTTGATGAATCACTAGTTTTCCTTTCATCAGTTTACTCTTTATTGTTTGAATAATCCCTCTTGAGCCAGATTGCTTATAACACTAGATTGTCATTTTACCTTTAGGTATATATCTATAGCTCTTTTTAAACGATCCATGCTTATTCTACAACCCTTCACTTTAAGAGTTATCACTAACATTTTATCTCTATTGGTTGTGATCCATCTTTCATACCAATTGTCTCCTTATCTAATGTAAGCATGGTCTCTCAAATGATCATAGTATAAAGGTAAAGAACAAAATCAAATCATTACTTTAACCTGGCCTACAATAGTTACATTGAGCCCTAGTAGGTGACTCACTATTTGGTTAAAGGCATTGATATTTTGTTTCAAATATGTTTCCTCATGCATCTTTAGCATATACAGTCTCTACTTTATATATAACTTATTTGTAAAAGACTTTGACATGTATCAACTCTCTAACTTTTTTCACATCTCGTCAAGAGTTGCAATATCTACAACATGGTATATGACCTCATCTATTAGATATAGACATATAGTTCTTGCTACTTATGTCTGTAGCTCTTCCTAGTCGAGCACATCCATATGTTCTAGCTTATTCTCACACAACCCCTTTAATATGCATTTGCTCCAACAAATCCTTCCTTATCTATTGCCTCAGCTTGAATTTTTCAATTTCATTGAATTTTCTCACCTTAAACTTGAAAATCAAAGTCATTGTCACCTAAACTATACTTTGATAGCAATTACTGAGAAATAGTATGTAGTAGGAATACAGAAGAATGAAAGAAGCAAATAAAAATAATAAAAAAATTAACGAGGCTTAACCAATTGGGAATGCATATAATCTTGAAAGCAAAGACTGTTTGATTTCATTATATTAAAAATCTCTTGATGAAGATTATAAATTATATATATACTAGATTTATGACAAGTATATTGATATGTAAACTCCAGCTATTACAATTCAATATAAATTGTCCCTTACCAAATTCATACTAACTTAAAACAAGACTATAATAACTTTTAGAATCCTTCTATAAATTTCAATTCCACTAAAAAATCATGCTTCCAAATAAGGCTTTTTGTTACAGACACAGTCTAGGACATGATCGTATAATTGATTTTTTCCTTTTAAAATATTTATACGAGATCTGGCACACTTGTGTCCTAAATCATATAACTCAGTATTTTTGTTCACACATGAACATAGGTTTTGACATGTTCGTATCTTAGGCTGTACAATATAGTGTTTCTCCTTGCATATGGATACATGCATTGATACGCTCGTGTACTTCTTTTAAAAAGTCTTTGCCAAACTAATATGCTTGTGTTATAACTCATTTCTTCACCTCTACATTACAAAGAAGAGCACGGTTAATATATTGTCATATTTACCCGAAGACTTTTAAGAAACATATATGTTCATCTAAAAACACTCCAAAATTACGTAATGATATCCACTTTAGTAAATATACTGTGTTTGAATAACACACTCCAAAAAATGCCTATAAAATTTTATGTCCATGTATATAAGTTACACATAAAAACTTTCCCTTTCCCTTTCCCCATTTATATAAACATATTCTCCACTATAAGTCCTTTCACTTAAAGCACTTTCAAACGCAATCATATGCATGTAATTTAACTTTGTTGCTTCTTTTGCGACTCTTATGCACCATTCTTAGCCAAATGTCAGCTCTTATTTGCTATAAATAAACAAATGTTTTATGTTGATTATTTCCTAATTAGGGCCAATCAAAGTCTTCTTTTTATTTAAGTTTTCTTCCAAATTGAATTTTGGATAATTTTTCGTGACACTAAATTGGAAAGCATATTATCACGGACCGCTAATATGTAGATAGTTATAGAAAATTCTAGATGGCCATTGTGAGCCCTTGGATCAAATAGATCCTAGCCATCTATTGAGGAGGTAGAAGGCTATAAATAGCCAAGGGACTTCATTTGTAAGATGCATAGAAGCACAAAGAGTTTAGAGAGAGTTCTTATCATTTGCCTTGTAAAGCTTTCTTAAGTAATATAAGCATTCTCCAAGTTTCCCCATTGTTGTTCTTGTTTTATCTTGCATCTTTGCTAACATGTGCTAGCTTTTTTTTAAGCATTCGAGGGAGACGCTGACTTAGTTGTGAAATATACAACTAAGTACTGCGCAGTTCATTAGTAAAAGACCAAGTCCGTAACAATTGGTATCAGAGCCAGGTTGAGCTCATCGTTGCTTAGTAAAGATGTCAGGAACAAGTGGAACTACCAATGTTGAAGAGGAGAAGAAGGCAGGTAGTGAGAAATCAAGGTCGAGGGTCTTGGTAGACATGCATGGAAGGCTCGCGAAGGTGGAGCTCGCATTGGCCAAAGGGCAAGAGAAGTTCAAGGAGGTAGACCAACGCATCAAGGAACTCAAGAAAGGGAGAGAAGAGTTCCAAGGGGAGATGCAACGTGTCTTCAACGTTGCCACTTTCGCATGTCAGGACCAAGTCAACGCCTTGGAGGAGACCCTTTAAACTGAAATTCTTCACTTTAAGGAAGAACTTGCAAAGGTTATGGATGAGCTAGTCCTTTGTAAGAGAGCGATTGCTCAAGCAGGAAGCAATACCGCACCAACTGTAGTCACTACTCCTTTGAGGGTCGACGTTCTAAAACCAAAGGCTTATAAGGGGACAAAGAACGTGAAGGAGGTAGATAAATTCTTTTGGAGCTTGAAGCAATACTTCAAGGTACTTGGTGTCATAGAGGATACGAAGAAGATTGACATCGCCACTCTCTACCTCGAGGATACCGTAATGGTATGGTGGAGGAGAAGGCATGGTGACATCGAGAGGGGTACCTGCACCATCGATACTTGGGATGAGTTCAAGAAGGAACTCAAGAGGTAATTCTATCCCGAGAATGACGAGTTAGAGGTAAGAGCTAAGCTACGGTGTCTCACACAAAAGGGGAGCGTATAGGACTATGTGAAGGAATTTTTTGAGGTGCTTCTAGAGATCCCCGACTATCCAGGTAAGGAAGCACTCCTTAATTTTATGGATGGTTTACAAAATTAGGTGAAGTTAGAGATTCAAAGGCGTGGTGCACAAGACCTTGCTACTGCTATTTCCATTGTTAAGTCTCTCATTGAATTCAAGAAGCCTGAGAAGCCCAAGTCTCATGAAAATAAGGGTGGCAAGGGAAAGAGTGGGGTAGATAACCATCAAAGCAAGGAGAGCTCCCATAATCATGGCAAGCCCAAAGAAGGTGGTCGTAAGGAGGATAAATAGGGAAAAGCTCTGATAAAATGCTTCTTTTGTGACGGACCACTTAGGGCTAGAGATTGCTCGAAGAAGAGCAAGCTCTCTGCCTTAATCGAGGAAAGAGAGGAGCAGCGACATCACGAGGAGACCAAAATGGGGTCTTTGCAAATCTTAAATGCCATCAAAGCTAAAGTAAAAGTGCCCAAGTCCAAGAAGAAAGGACATTTATTCGTGGAAGTTAAGGTAGGTGACCAAACTGTGAAAGCTCTAGTGGACACCGGTACTACTCATAACTTCCTCAAAGTAAAGGAAGCTAATAGGTTAGGCCTCAAATACAGTAAGGAGCAAGGATGGCTCAAGGCAATTAATTCCAAGCCAAAGTCGACCTTTGGAGTTAACCGTGGGGTTAAAGTGTGCCTAGGTGAGTGGTATGGCCTTATAGACTTTTCAATTGTTCCTATGGATGATTATCCAATTGTGCTTGGCATGGAGTTCATGGATGGTGTCAAGGTCGTGGCGATTCCCTTTGCCAATACTATGTGTATATTGAAGGAGGGTAATACGTGTATAGTGCCTTTGTCATAAGAGGCAAATCTGCAAGCCAAGCAACTCTCGGCCATGTAACTTGCCAAGGGTGTTAAAAAAGTGCAACCCACATTCTTGGTGGCACTTAAGGAGAAGGAGCAGGCTTTACTGCAAGATTTACTCGAGGAGATAACCCACATCTTTAAGGAGTTTAAGGATGTGATGCTTGTGGAGTTATCGAAGAGGCTCCCACCAAAATGAGAGGTGGATCATAAGATAGAGTTGATACAAGGCGCAAATCCACCCTCGATAGCACCCTATCGAATGGCACCTCCCAAGCTTGAGGAATTGAGGAGTCAACTTAAAGAGTTATTGGATGCGGGATATATCCAACCATCAAAGGCTCCATATGGTGCACCTGTGCTTTTTCAAAAGAAGCACGATGGGTCACTCCAATTGTGCATCGACTATAGGGCACTTAACAAAATCACTGTGAAGAATAAGTATCCCATCTCGTTGATTGCCAATTTATTTGATCAAATTGGGGAAGCAAGATGTTTTACCAAGCTTGATTTGAGATCGGGATACTATCAAGTAAGGATTATGGAGGGAGACAAGCCAAAGATAACTTGTGTAAGGAGGTACGGTTCCTTTGAATTTTTAGTCATACCCTTTGGACTCACAAATGCACCAGCCACATTTTGCGCCCTCATTAATCAAGTTTTGCAACCCTTCTTGGATAAATTTGTTATTGTGTACTTGGATGATATTGTAGTGTATAGCAAAACATGGAAAGAACATCTTATGCACTTACGACAACTTTTCCAAGTCTTAAGGGAAAACAAGCTATATGTGAAGAAGGAGAAATGTTCTTTTGCTTAACATGAAGTAATGTTCTTAAGGCACATTATGGGAGGGGGCAAATTGAGGATGGACAAGTCCAAGGTGCAAGTCATCCACGATTGGGAGCCACCAAGGAAGGTGTCCGAGCTACGTTCCTTTATTGTCCTTGTCAAATATTATCGTCAGTTCATCAAGGGATATTCCTCCCTCACGTCTCCGCTCACCGATTTATTGAAGAATAATAGAGTTTCGGCATGGGACACTAAGTGTCAAGGAGCATTCGAAGCCTTGAAGCAAGAGGTGATAGAGGAACCGGTGATGGCCCTTCCCGATCACACCAAGGCATATGAGGTACATACTGATGCTTCTGATTTTGCGCTTAGTGGTGTTTTAATGCAAGATGGACATCTGATAGCTTGCGAGATTCGTAAGCTAAATGATACCAAGCGCCGCTATACTGTCCAAGAGAAGGAGATGATTGCAGTGGTACATTGCTTACAAACTTAGAGGCATTACTTATTGGGGTCCAAGTTCGAGGTTAAAACCGATAATGTTGCCACAAGCTATTTCCTTAACCAAAAGAAGTTGACGTCAAAGCAAGCTAGGTGGCAAGCTTTTTAGACGGAGTTCGATTTTGTGATGGAGTACAAGCCAGGTAAGGCTAATGTGGTGGCCAATGCATTTAGTAGAAGGTCGAGCTAGCAACCATCATAAGTTCAAGTTTTCCTTTGGTAGATCAAGTCAAGGAGGGACTAGAGCATGACCCACAAGCCAAGAGTTTAATGGAGTTGGCAAGTCGAGGGAAGACACACTAGTTTTAGCTTAAGAATGGGGTGCTTACTACCAAAGGCGATCGAGTGTATGTGCTGAAGTGGCAAGGGTTGAGGAAAGAAATCATCAAGGAGTGTCATGACTCCAAATGGGCGAGACATCCTAGTGTACATCACACGTTGGCACTTATAGAGCGTCCTTACTATTGGCCCCAAATGTGCGATGATATTGATCTATATGTGAAGACTTGTCTTGTGTGCCAACAAAACAAGGTAGATCAACATAAGCAAGCGAGTTTGCTAAAACCATTGCCTATTCCGGAGAAGCCTTGGGAGAGTATCTCTATGGATTTCATCACATGTCTACCAAAGTCCGATGGATGTAGCAATATTATGGTGGTGGTAGACCAGTTTAGCAAGTATGGAGTGTTCATCCCCACGCCTACAAAATTTACAGTCGAGGATGCAGCATGACTATTCTTTTGTCATATGGTGAAGTATTGGGGCATACCGAAAACAATTGTGAGTGATAGAGACACTCGCTTCACTAGGAGGTTTTGGATGGAGCTATTCGAACTATTGGGTTCTGAGCTCAACTTCTTTATAAGCTTTCATCCTCAAACTAATGGCCAAACCAAGAGGGTGAATGCATTGTTGGAGTTATTTTTGAGACATTATGTGAGTGCCAACCAACATGATTGACCTAAGTTGCTTGATATTTCCCAATTCTCATAAAATTTGTAAAAGAGTGAGTCAACAGAAGCTAGTCCGTTCGAGATTGCCACAGGACAACAACCAATGACTCCTCACACTTAGCGATTGGATAAAAGATTCCGAGTCCTGTCGCATTCAAGTTTGCCAAGGGTTGGCATGAGAAAATCGACATAGCACGAGCACACTTAGAAAGGGCTGCCAAGCGAATGAAGAAGTGGGCAGATGTTAAGAGGAGACACTTGGAGTTCTAGGAAGGAGACTTAGTAATGGTGAATCTCCTTCCCCATCAAAGCCGACGGTTCGCCAAGGTGAACAAGGGCTAGTAAGGTGATATGAGGGCCTTTTTCTCGTAGAAAAAAAAGGGTTGGTAAGCTAGCCTATCAATTGACATTGCCCTCACATTTGGAGATGCATCCAGTTTTTCATGTGAGCTTATTAAAGCCATATCATGCCCACAAGGAGAATCCAAGTAGAAGTGAGTCGAGGAGAGCACCCATAGCCATTACTACTTCTCACGAGCGTGAGTTAGAGGAAATTTTAACACATCGTGTTATCCAAAGAGGGATTCCCATCCAAGCTGCATAGAGCTCTTTGTTAATAAAAGGGACTAACCGATAGTGAGGTAAGTTGGGAGCATGAGCTCACATTATGAGAGTACAAGGATGTGATCGAGGCATACAAGAAAGTCGCGATAAGGGAAACCCCGAATCAGTGGGGGAGAATGTCACGCACGACTAAATTCTCACTCTAGATTGAGAGGCTAAGCTAGAGTTCTCTACAAGATTCCACACAATTCTTCCATATTCAATATAAGGCTAGAGATGGGTAGAAGACTCCAGAATCTTATAGATAATTGTAGAGTATACTTGAATATATAGATAGTTATAGAAAATTCTAGATGGCCATTGTGAGCCCTTGGATTAAATAGATCCTAGCCATCCATTGAGGAGGTGGAAGGCTATAAATAGCCAAGGGACTTCATT
>JAOQML010133442.1:0-16775 GCA_027568935.1 Erythroxylum urbanii | reverse complement strand
ACGCCACCCTCGCGGGGCACAGATCCGGGTATCACTGTCGATATCGGGTTCGGGTTTTGCGGGAGTGGGGTGTTACAATTATAACCTCAATAATACATTTAAAATTCTTAAATTACTCTATAAAATGCATGTTCAGCATAGTATATAATATAATAATTAAACTAGGATATTACAGACATCATCTTGTAAAATCAAGTTATCTTGGCTGATATTTTGGAAATGCGAACAAAAATACATAGCATTAATATGCTAATCTATTTTCCAACAACATGGAGGAGCAAGTCTAACATCTCTTGTCATCCGATTGGAAGGATTTTTGTCTTGAATGATATTGCTACTCTATCTATCAGCTCATCTAGCATAAACGATCAAATGATCCATTTTTTGATTACCATTAGACATATCCTGCAGAAACTATGTGTCTCCTTTATATATGCACACAATAGCTCATATTAGCAAAATTTCTTATGGAATCACATCAAACATATTGCTACCTCCACTAGCTACCCCTGGATGCTATCTAGTGATTTCAATTCTATTTTGAGAGTTGAGGAGGCAAAAGGACCACGATTAGTTTGTACTCCTTGCATGGACCTTAGCAGATGTTTGGAGGAAGCTCAATGTATTGATATAAACATGGGAGGTTGCTTCTATATATAGCCGAATAAGCAAGTGGTCCTAATTTGGTAAAGAAGAAACTCTATAGAAGTTTGGCAAATCTTCAATGGATGAATCTATTTCCCCATTGCTTTTCAAAATTTGCTTATAATTATTTATTAGATCATACCCCTATGCTCACTTTCCTAAATGAGGAGAGAATTATACATCCATTCAAGTTCAATGACTTTATGATGCAATTAGTTGGGTTTGAAGAAGACTTATAGGTTGCCTTCAGATCTAACATTCATGGCACTAAGCAATTTATATTTTTGAAAAAAAATGCAAGTGATCAAGTAGGAAATGAAGACTCTTTACAATGCTAACATTGGCAACAAACATCACTTTGTCCACACAGCTAAAGAAAATTAGAAGTTATTCAACAAATGCAATATGTTAATCCTGGGAATCTGAGCCTTGAAACAATAGAAAGGGATGCATTACACAGTTACTCTCAAGCTCTAGTATTTGATCGTTCCCTTACCAAACAAAGAGCAAGAGTTTAATGGATGAAACAGGAAGATAGAAACACATCGGTATTTCACAAGATTATTGTCATAATGAAGGCTAGAAACAGGATTATCTCACTCACTCATTAGAATGTTACCCTTCATTCCTAAACATAGCTTTTGTAAGAAGCTTATGAACACTTCAATGAGCTTAGGAGCAAGCCTACAAATGCACAATCCTCCATACTATTCCTTAAACTGATGTTACACGACTCTATCTCTTCTGAAGATGCAACCTAATTAACCAAACCTATATCAATAATGGAAATCAAGGAAACAATTGCATCTCTACACCCTCACAAAGCCCCTGGGTAGATGGTTTCATTGTCAAATTTTTCAAGGACACTTAGCCTCTCACTGGGAACATGGTCTCAAATTCTATGATAGAATTCTTTAGTAACGGCACTCTTTTTATAGACATCAATAAGACTTTCATCACTCTTGTACCAAAGAATGGCTAATTGAATAGCTTTAATAACTTTCAACCAATTGCTTGCTACAACTCATTTCTGAGCTTATAGCCCAAAAGCTCAAAGGAATTCTCCATAAGCACATTAGTCACTCTCAAGGAGCTTATATACCTAAAAGATCTATTGATGATAAGATTCTATTACTCGTAGAGTTCATCTCCAATTACTCAAGGAAGAAAAGAAAACTTAATTATTGTATTGATATTAATCATAGGAAAACATATGATAATGTTGATTGGAGCTTCATCATAAATATTCTCCAAGCCATGGAATTTCTAATAATATTCATAAGGTGGATCGAATAATGCTTGAAAACTTTTTCTCATAGCATCTTGATGAATGGACAACGTTGCAAAGGGATTAGGCAAGGGGATCCCTTATCCTCACACATCTTTGCATTGTTGATGCAAACTCTTCATAAAATCATTAAGTATGTTATAACACAGACAAATGAGTTCAAGTACCACTCGAAGTGTGGCAAATTTAAACAAATCAATCTCTGTTTTACAGATGATGTAATCTTGCTTTCAAAAATAGATGCCTTTTTTATATATATATTTATTAAAGCTTTGAACATTTTCCACAGAGCCTTTGGTCTATAAGTAAATTGTTCTAAAAGTAACATATTTCTATTTAAGAGTGCCTTACATCTGTAACCTTTGATCACTACCTTAACCGGATTCCAATCATAGGAGTTCACAATGAAATATTTGGGCTTACCTATGTCACCACATAGATAAAAAGCATGGAATTATATTGAGTGATTTGATAGAATCCAAGGTTGACTATCTATTTAGAGCTCTAAACATCTTTCCTAAGCAAGGAGGTTCAACTAATTAACTTGAATCTCAATTCTATAAACACCTTTTGGGTTGCTCACTTATCTTTTCCATACTCAATTTTGAAAGCTATAGACCAAGTATTCAGTAATTTCTTATGGATAGGTAGCAAGGAGAGACGTCATAAGACTATGGTGAAATGGAAAGAAAATTGCACGCCTAGAAATCGAAGTGTTTTAGGTTAAATTCCATCAAAACTATGAATTCTACACTACTCACCAAAAGGCTTTGGAGATTAATGGAGGATAAGCAATCACTGTGGTCTCGTTGGATACATAGCTACTTCATCAAGAACAAGAGCATATGGCCAATTGATAGTACAAACACTCCCTCCACCACACTTAAAGTAATTTTAAAGATAAGAGACCTACATAAAACAAATTTTATTGCGCTCATAGGTAAGAGAAAATCCATCAATTTTTGGTATGATAATTGGCTGTCTATGGGGCCTTTGATTACCTCCAATATTGCTGACTCTCTCATGAGCTTCATCCCCTTAGAAGCATCGGTAGCTACAGCAATACAAAGCAAAGAGACCATCCAGAATTCAATCATCCCCACCTCTATAGTTGCTGAAATTTATAGCAATTATTGCAACTCTAAAATAGATAAATACATATGGAGACATGCAGTATACAGAAGATACTCGAACTCCTCTTGTAAGGAGTTATCTTTCTACCAATCCCAAGCTGACATGGATAAAAGACACACATGCCAGTCGTATTCAACCATGAGCAGCTTTCACCTAATCACTTGTAATAAAGGGTAAATCAAAAACAGTTGATACAATTGCCAAATATACATAGCTTGTCAACTGGTTATGTTTATGCAAAGAAGCAGAGGAAACTAATGAACATTTATTCTTCAAATATTGCTACATCTCGAATATATGGAGGAAAATTCACGATAAATGCATGTTAGATGGAGTGATAGATAGCCTAAAATGCATCCTCACTTTATAGTTGAGCTATCGAAACAACACCACATGTAAATGTTTTTAGATCACCTTATCCTCAATAATCACTACTACATAGGATAAGAGAAATTTCAGAATATTTCAAGACAAAAGCATCCATAAGAGTAGTTACATAACCAGTTGATTCAACATATTCGACTCTAACTCAACATACAACAAAAAAAACTTCAGCATGAACAATATCTAACGTTATACTAGAATGTGTGATGTGAATAGTATCATATTATACTCATTTGAAATATGAATTAAAATAAGTTTGCTACAGAAGGACTCCTTAGGTTAAAGCTCTGTCACATCGATATATTTGTGAATTTCTCTTATTCAAACTAGTTGCATCCCATCCTATCAGCATGTACATTATATCTCTAATGACTCACATGCATAGTGGTATTTCTTATATGTTCATACTAGGAGCATATGGTGCGTTGTCTTAAGGGCTTCTGTGTAGCTAAATATTAATCACAAATGTTTTTCTTTTGTTGTTCAGTTGTAACGTCGTTGCTATTTTGAGACATTAATCTGTTTGTAAGTTATGAAATCTTGATTCACCTCCAAGGCCTAATTCATTCAAATTTTTTTAAAAAAATTACTTGATTGCTTGAAATTTGAATTTTAAAAAGGTTCAATATCTTTTTAATTTTCATACATGGTGAATGTTCAATATATAATTATTTTGAATGAGAAAAAAAAGAAGAGTTAAAGAATGGTGCCAATGGATTCATATTACGAAGGACATATATTGTGAAAGAACAAGTTTCTAGTAATATTGTCTATTGTAAATATCTTTCAATTTTGGTATCCTTTATATTATCCCAATCATACCTTACCTAAACCCCATTAAACTCTTATAAGTACCTTTTGATTTCTATTTTAGTTTACTTATAAGTGGTGGACATTTGATAATATTGCAAGACTATGGTTAAGAATTCTACTATACATTAATTTGAGAGTTATTTTACTTTTCACCCTAAACACTTAAGCGTATTGAGTGAAACCGTGGGGATAGTGTAAAGAATTGTGCTTTTGATTTCGAAAAGATTATCGATGTGATTATTATTAAAATTAACTTATGAAGTTAGTTTTAGGACAAATTGATTCTAATTGTATATTAATTTGATTAATATGATATGATGACTTAGAGTACGGATGGATAGGTTGCAATTAATAAGGGATAGATGTTTATAAGACTAGGAAATTAGATTATAATTTGCATAAGGACAAGAAAAGGCTTAAGTGTGGAGAAGTTTGATAGATGCATATTTGACTGTAATTATATAACTATATTTAACGTGTTTTGCTTGCTATTATATAGTTTTATTGTATATTTGGTACTTAATTTGCTCCAAGTGCATTTGTAAGTCATAGTTGACTTTATGGACAAAAAAAAGAATAATTTGAAAGAAATCATGGCATGGAACAAAGATTTGAAGCAACTAAGAACCTACCCAATCATCTTCGTGTCTATGTAAATCTCTATAAACACGTGAAGATTGAAGAATTTAGTTGCTAGTCGTGTAGAATTACACATCCGTGTATCTTAATATACATCACTATGTATGTTGCTTGTGTAAGTCTCCTTGCTATTGTAAATTCAAGTGTTTTTGAATATACATAGCCTTTAACATACTCATGTTATCCCAAAAAACCTAATTTTTAATATAAAAGGATGTGAGCGGAGGTAAACAAAAGAACCAAAATTTTAAGAGTTTTAGGTTATAAGACACACTTGGAGACGATGATTTTGATCAAGGAACAAGTAAAACATAAAGAATACATCAAGAAATCATTAGATAGCAACATTAAATCCATATTTACAAGAAGAACCATTAGAAAAGAAAAGGAGTTTTAGAATTCTGAACTCCTTATTTTCTAGTTTCTCTTTTGCATGTTTGTTATTGATTTTGCCCTCTATGAATAACTAAATGTGTTTAGTGTCTAGATTTGATGAAACTTAGTTTATGATAATAATATGTTTTAATCTTTTATTAAATGCAATTATATTGATTGATTTGTTGGGCTTCAATTATACGTTTTATTATTGTTCTAATGTATCTAGAATATTAATGCATTATTTGATTTCGTATGATTGAGATTGAGAAATCTTCTAGTGTGAATAAATATACCATAATTGGCAAGAGTTGCAAAAAAACCTAGAAATTGGCCAATATAAATCCTCTAGATTAGGGTCAAACCTAATAGTGGAATTCAAAATTCGATAATGCAATCCTAGGTGTTTTAACTAGAGTTATGATAATCAACTGATGAATTATTTGTTAATAATCTTAAGAAAGATATTAAAATAAGATAGGTATTTCCACTGTCTAATAATCAATAACACAATTGCATGATAAAGGCTTAATATTTAATGATTTCTTAGGGGTATTCATCACCAGACATTATTATTGATATTAATTTTCTAAGTAATTTCCTCCATTTTTGTTCAAAGTTGTTTTGATTATTAGTTTGTTTATTTAGTTTAATTTTTAATTAAAATCCAAAATCTAATCCTTAGGTTAGATAATAGAAAAAATGGTAACTACTGATAATGCCAATCTTCATGGAATTGACTCATACTTGCCTATATTAGATATAGTTATGCCTTGCTTTTGCGATAAATTTAAATATTGACCTAATCAAAGTTAATCCATCTTCATGACACATTGGAGGAGGGAATTAAGGTGAATGTCCAAGGCTTTATCTCTTATAAGTTCTATAAGATTATTTGAGCATTAAGATGGAAGTAAAGAAATTTCTTCTCATATCTCATTTTAAGATTAGGAAAGATGTGGAACTAGCAAGGAAAAACTTTCTTCATATGAGATGGAAGTTTACAGGAATTCCTTGAATCGTTATTTGCTAAATAATGAGAAACATGCTCTTTCAATATATAGTAAAGAACTGGAGGCTCTCTCTTCACTCATTTCTTATAAATCAATGGTTAAATGGATTAAGGAAGGAGATCGCAATAGCAACTTTTCTCATCAATCATTTTTAACTAGAGGATTGAGGAATAGAATAATTAAACTATATACTAAGGAAGAGACTTTTATTTGACGCTAGGAGGAGATGTATCATATGTTAGGAGCTACTTCAAGGATATTTTGGGAACTCCTTTAAGTATAATGCTTTATTACTTGATCATTATCTTTTCAACAAATTAAACTCCTATCCAAACCCTTTACTATTGATAATATTAAGAGGTTGGTCTTGAAGCTTAATCTTAATAAAGCTTTAGGCTTAATAGATTTAGTTCTCAATTCTTTCAAAATTCTCTGAATTTTATTAAAACCTTTTCTTGTGAAGCTATTTTGGAATTTTTCTCCAGCTCTAGAATGTTGGTTGCATGGAATATCACTCACCTATGCCCTGTTCTCGAAACTACAAGTTTGAAATATCTTAAGGAGTTTAGGCCTATTTCTTACTTCTCCACCTTCTATAAGATCATTTCTATAATGTTTTCTTTAAGGCTTAAATAGGCTCCACCATCATTCATTAATCATACCCAGGTTACATATAACAAAGGAAGGAATATAGGATATAATATCTTGCCTACTCAAGAGCTACTCATAAATTACCACTTGAAGGGTTTAAAGAGTAATTGTGTCATCAAGATGGACATTCATATAGTGTTTGAGATAGTAAATTAGTACTTGGTTCTCTTATCTCTTAATTTTATTATTTTTCTAGTCTTCTTTATCTTATAGATTAATCAGTTCTTACAACCACTTCTTATAGTGAGCATATTAAAGGGGAAGTTACTCTATTTTAAGGGAGCAAGACAAGGGGACCCTTTCCTCCTACCTTTCACCACTGTATAGAAGTGCTATCTCAAATAATATAGAAAAATGATAGTTAAATGAGAGACCTTAATTTATAAAAAATATGTAAGGGTATGGGAATCACTCACTAAGCCTTTGCTGATGATTCACTCTTATCTTTGGAGCTAATCCAACATCTTCGAATTGTTTAATTGAGTATTGGATAAGTTTAGCTATCTTTTTGGACTTTCCATCAATAAAATGAAAACCTTTATATGATTTTAGCTGATGCCTCATCTGTAGTTCATAACTTTGCATGATTCATAGGTTTGGCAATTAACTCCATCCCTCGACACTCCATATTTACTTGCTTGGGAGTACCCATCTCCTTAAGCATAACTTTTTACTTTGACTGCCAACCATTTTTTGATATGGTTAGAATTAGCATTAGGAACTATACTTTTAAATATCTCTCTTTTATAGGTATGCTAAGATGGATTAATTCACTATTAAATAATCTGTATACTTATTGGTCAACCTATCTTTGGCTACCTAAAGATTAAGCGGGGACATTGAAAAGATCTTTGGGAACTTTTTATAGATAGGTTACTCGAATACCAAACCTTTTGCAAAGTTTAAGGGATTTGGGTATAATAATTGTTAATCTTGTCAATAATGTGTTTCTAGTAAAAAGGCTTTAGAGAATTGTCACTGATAAGGAATCTTGTTGGGTGAAATGGTTGAATGAGTCCTACTTGAGAAAAAAGATTATTTAAACTATCAAGACGAATAGTGACTCATCTTGGAGTATGATGCAAATCCTAAATATTTGATGCTTTACAAGATAGGCAATAGTGATTACACATGTTTATGGATGGATAATAGGAGCCCTTTTGGCCTTTTTTTCTAGCTATAAATATTTCTGAGTAATAGATTCCTCTATCCAACTAATGTAAAAATCAAGGAACTAATCATTGATGAAAGGTGGGATGTAAATATAGGCATGTCAAATTTTTCCAAAGATGCTTTCCCCCTTACTGCTTTCCCCCTTACTGCCCTAATCTTGTTAAGGAGGATAGAGTTCATTGGGTCAGAAATTCATCAAGTACCTTCTCTAATAAGTCCTGTATGAACTTCATAAGGGAAATGACTCTTAAATTCCCTTAGCATTTTTTTCCTTGAAGAAAGAAAGAACGTATTAATATGATAAGGCAAATGTTGAAAAAATTTTATACAAAACTATATAATCAAGGACGAGATAGCTATTACATCAATGAGATTAGGAATCACAAATGGTTACAACTTAGAATTAAGGAGCTAGTTAATTTTCTAAGTGAGTTGTCATTATTGCTAAAGCAATAACTGTCCTTATATGCAAAAAATATTATCTAATTTTAGTACATAAGACTTGTAAAGAAGTTTTTTTAATGTTAAAAGAATCACAAAGTATATTGTTATTTATTTCTTTCAAATAGTATCTAGGTAGTTAAAAGAAACTTTGAACACCTATAGATTCCCTTCATTTGAACCTCACTACACCATTTGATGATATCTAGCTAATAATCTGGTGGGCTAGTTAGGTGACAAATTTGAATGATTACCTTTAAAATTTATTGACTGTATTGGCATTGAAAGAAAATGTATTCTATATTTTCAGTTAAAGACTTACATAAAATGATCCAATTTGACAAAGCAAAGAAGTTTGCTAACTTTTCAATTTAAGAAATTTATTTCTAATTGCTAACTATAAGGTGATTGAGGTATGAGGAGATTTGTACATATTCTATGTGAGTGTGTGCCAAGGGACTATTTGATTTGAATTTCTAAAAAGGGACCAATATGATGCATTAAATAAAGTACTAGAAGGTGTATGCAACCATTGGATTTTATCTTCTTTTGAATTGTTAAGTACAACATTTGAAAGGAAACCAATTAATGTAGATGATGGAGATAAAACAAAAAATTCGTAATGGGCATAGCTTCATTCACTATAATGTCAAAGGATAAAGCTACATACAAAGGATTTGCTTTAGTAATAATAGTTAGAAGACCAAACCAGGTCTAGTGATCATGTCAAAAGTAAGTGATTGTATCATAATTTACTATGTATTTGTAAGGATCTCTGATAGTGAACCTTAGTTTTAGCAAAGAGTTTATGAGTGATAAAGCATTGATTGGATTTTTTGCACTTTATAAGCACTAACACTTTACATAGTATGTGTGCATTCATTTAACCCATAACAAATGTTTATTTGATAATAATCTCCAAAGACTCTTTACAAAAAGGGTAGAATTGAGCATTTTGATTGAAAGAATGCCTAATCCACCAATTTCTTAGGCATGCACACCTCAAACCATCTGAATTTGTAGCTACCTCTATCATTTGCATTCTAGAGAAAGTTTCCAAAAAGTTTCTCAATTTCTTTAGTCACTACTTTAGGAAACACTATATGTAAGGCCTAGTAGTTTTCAAGCGCGGATAATAGTGAGTTTATCAATTGGCATTTGCTTGTTAGAGATAGAGGTTTGGATCTCTAGATCTCCATTTTGCTTATAATTTTTTCTATATGAGGCACTTGAAGTTAGAGAAAATAAGCTTAATAGAGGAGATAAGAACTCCATATTCGATAGGTAAATGAGATACCTCAAAAATTGTGATTGCAAAGATTCTAATAGAGAAGTAGGGGGCATTTGTAGGGATAAAGAAGTTGGATTTTTGATAAGTTATTATTTTTGCGCTAACTTTGGATATAAATCTATTTAATGCATTGAAATTTTTATTTAAAATTAATGGAATTGTTTCTTAATTGTTATCAAGTGATTTTCAACACATAAGAGATTAATTGAATCAAAAAAATGCAAAAAAAAAGAAAAGACAATTCAAATATCCAGTTTGTAAAATAGTTTTTGACTAAGCTTCAGTACATGCAAAGGAAAAGTTTATCAACAGAATCTGATTTGAAAACAGATTCGACAGACTTAGAATTCTAAATATTTTATGAATCAAGTTATTTTCTTTATGTGGGAATCTACTACCCGATTTTATGGGGAAGTGTACCTGATAAAATAACTTTAAGAAGGGAGGAAGAAAACCTTTCTAGACATCTTATCTTTCATGTTTTTGTTTGTCTTTGTGGGAGTTTTTCGTTTCTTTTTAGAAAAAGACATAGATGGAGACCAGATGTTCAGCTATTTTTTTGTCAAGTTCCATCACTATTATAAGTAGCTAAATCCTTCTTCTTGGTTGAAGGAAACCAATGTTATCATCTAGTATGTGTGAGATTTTTTTAATAAAGTTTATTTCATTGACTAATATTAAATGTCTTTCGTATTACTTTTTATTATTGAATTGATTGATCTTTAAGATGCACAACTAGGAATCGATTAATTTAATTTACAGCCAAATTAGTAGGATTTGACATTCAGTTTTGCTAATCCCAAGTGGCAAATAGGATTACCATCTTTTATATTAGGGATTGAAAATTACAAGAAAGATTTTTATCTAGACTAAATACATATCATTTGTGTCTTGTCTTGCTCACTGATTCTCTTAGTTCTTAAAGCTATTACTTAATCAAACTTTAAGATCGTATCTAAGTTATTGGTCAATAAGAGTGATTAGAATACATGTCTCTATTCATTTAATCCTAAGAGAGAATACCATTCAATGAGTATTTTTTAATGAACTTAATTTTATATCAATGATCCATACTAGTTTGATAACCTAGGTAACCCGAAACTAAGGTTTGTTCATTATTTTCCATATCTAATTTTTTGTGTTTATTTTTAATTTGTCATTTTTAATTTTCTAAATCACGTTAATTCAACCCCCCCCCCAATTTGTTTTATTTTTAACTTGTGAAACACTTACCAAAAGATTCCTCGCGGGAACGATCTCAACTCTTCACTAACTACATATTTCGTTATTAAAGTTGGTATTAATTTGGTTGTAGGTGACAGCATTACTAAATTTTAGGGTCGTTTCTGGGGAATTCTTGACGATATATGTATGTTACATGAGTAGACAAAACAACACAATTTCTATTTGATTCAGATATAGAAAAGATAGTTAAGAAGTTACGGAAGTAGACAAAATAGTTACAACAAGTTCAGAAGAAAGAAAAAATGGCTGCAAATCGCACCCTTCATGAATTAGCTACCCCTACGGATGCTCAATAGCCCCATTGCATCAATTTTTTGAATTTGGGGGATAACAATACCTTTGAATTAAAATCGGGACTGATTCATTTATTGCCAATTTTTTGAGGTCTACCGAGAGAGGTTCCTAACAAGCATTTGAAGAAATTTGATGTGGTTTGTATAGGTATGAAGCCTACGAATGTGACTGAGGAACAAATCAAATTAAGAGCCTTCCCATTTTCTCTCAAAGATGATGCTCAAGATTGGTTGTATTACTCTACTGGTGAAAATGTGCAGACATGGGCTGAAATGAAGAGACTATTCTTTGAAAAATATTTTCTAACTTCAAGAGCTGCCAATATTAGAAAAGAAATTTATGGCATCCAAAAACACATAGGTGAGACTCTATATGAATATTGGGAAAGATTTAAGAAGTTTTGTGCTAGCTACCCCAATCACTAAAATAAACGATCAACTGTTGATTCAATACTTCTATAAAGGTCTTCACTATTAGAGTTGGTATTAGTTTGGTTACAAGTGATAGCATTACCAATTTTTCATTGTTGATGACTAATATAGTGAGCTTTTTAAAATATTTTTAATGTTTTTAATAATGTTGAGACTGCTTTGATATTTATTTTGGAGAATATAAAAACATCATCAAAAACTAATACTTACAATGTTAAGTTTGAATGAAATTTTAATATTGAATTTCTGATTCCAATTATTATGAGAAGTGTTGTGAGAACTTCAGATACCAAGAAGAACAGGTATGGGAAAATAGGTCCCCTTGCCCAAAGCCTCTAGTTATAAGAATTGACCTAGTAGCTTATCTATTAACCAGGATTTTGTATGAAACTAAATTGGTACATTTAGACACTGATTCAATTAAAATATTAGGGAAGCCAAATGCCCTTAAGGTGTTGAGGAAGAAATTCCAATAAAATCCCTTAAGGTGTTGAGGAAGAAATTCCAATGAACATAATCATAAGCTTTCAAAAAATCAATTTTGAAAGCACAATTTTTACAAATATTTCTCCTGTTGTATTGCTTGAATAGCTCTTATGTTATAGTTATGTTGTCTCCTATATGCCTCTTTTGAATGTATGCACATTGAATGGGATCAATCAAACTAGGAAGTATGGATTTCAATCTTTCAACAATCACCTGGGAGATGATCTTATATATAGAGGAACAACAAGAGATAAGCCTGAAGCCTCTTAGGGACTTATGTTTCTTGCCTTTAGGAATCAAAGTGGTGAATGTGTTATTGAGCTCTTTGACAATTTTTTTGTTGTTAAAAACTCCTGAACTACTTCAAAAAAAATTTTCCTCATGATACCCAATTTTCTATTAAAAAAATAGAATTTTAAAGCCATTAGGACCAGAAGTTTTACATTGAGCTAGAGCTTGATGGCTTTTTCAATCTCAATTGTTGAGGCAGGAAGAGAAAGACTTCCTTTTCAATTTCATTTAGTTTGTGCTATACAATTTGTTCTATAAGTCTAAATGTTGAAGTAGCTGATGAGTAGGTTCCAAGTAGTAGAGTAAAACAATTTTCAGCCTCAAAGATGAATTCAGATTAAGTATGAAGCCTTGTTACGTCTGAAATAATTGATTTTATCTCCATTTTGCAACCATTTAGTTCTACGTCTTTACTTCCAAAGTGAGTAATCAAAGTTATCTTCCTGAATGAAATTATTCAATCAATACTTGATTTTGCATTATTTAGGAGATGATCTAGGTTTCCAACATTTACTTTGTTCAAAGAATTGATTTCTTCACTAATGCAGCTTAATTTATTTGAGTGTTGAAATTTTTTCGTGCCTCTAAAGTAGGAATTGAATCCTCTCTTCACAACTTCTTTGAAACCTGGAATTTTCATCAAGAAGTTGTTAAAATGAAATGGGTATCTAATATAAGGTTGTATTGAATCAAAAGATATGATTACAAAAGAGTGATCAAAAATGCATACGAATACGAAAGAAAACATTTGAATTAGGAAATTGTTACAACTATGAGAGATTAGAGAGGCTTTTATCCATTTTTTTTTTGAAGAAGGTCTTGTCCTTGTGTTTATTGCTCTAAGTATAGAAATTGCCACAAGTGGTTAAGTTTATTACTTCAACGTTATTCAAGCAATTTTTTAAATCTTCTTATAAAAGCTTACTAAAATAGAAACCATCTACCTCATCAGGGTAAATTATGGAATTGAAATCTCCTAGAAATAACCATGAAGTGATAGGCCCTAAGAGAGTTTAGAGAGTTTTTGCTATAAGGATAATCTTTAATAATTATGGTTGAGAGCATAGATGATTTAAATATCAAGATACATGTTTAAGCTTGTAACTTTTTCTTTCAAATGAATCAGCTGATCATCAATAATATAATTGTTCACCTCCATTTTGTCATTGTTATACAGGATTAGAATTCTCCCATATGGGTGAAATTTTTTATTAGAAATAGCTTTCTAGCATTTAGGGAACATAGCTAGAATACTGCAGTGATTCTTTTTCAATCTAGTTTTTGAAATTCCCAATAAAATGAGTTTATTCTCAATAATAAAGTTTTTAACAATTTGTTACTTAGAGGGGGAATTCAGCCCCCTTATATTCTAAATCATGCCTTTTAAGCAAAGGAAGCTTGATGCTTCTTTCTACCTAATTCCCTTCTAATGAAAACATGAAATTTCTCTTTAGGAGTTGTATCTTTCCTATTATAAATATTGTTCTCTTGAGTGGTAGAGATATCGATGCCATAAGTGAGGCTAAACTGTTGAGTAGGAGTTATGGTAGTAGGTGGTTGATTTTGATCTATTTTTTGGGGTTGAATTTAGAGAATTATTAAGAGTGAGGGTCAATGGTGAAGTATTGATTATGGTTTCCATATCATCAACAAGATTACAACTCAATGGTAAGCTCTCAAAGTTCTGCTTTAAGGAACAAGCATCAACATTTTCTAAAGTTGGATTTGGTTCCATTAAATTGGAATTTTTGGGTGTATGATGAGGTGTTTCTACCTTTTGCTCTAAGTGTTCTTCCTCTTGCATAAGTTCCCAGTAACTAACTGTTTTGAATGTTTTTCCTATTAGTTGCCAATTCTCTTTAGGTTTCAGGTTAGGAGGCTTCTAAAAATAAGTTATTTATACCTTATCCTTTACCAGTTCCAGGCTATCATTGAATTTCATGACTGAGACTTCCTCAAATAGATTTGTCAATGCATGAACTGCATCTTGGTAAAGTTAATTCTTTTAATTTCATTAGTTACTTGATCAAGGCATATGGGTATGATATGTGCTTAATTAATGATGAATTTATTCAATAACACTTAGTGAATATTGCTAGGAAAGTGTTTAAGATACTCACTTTGACTCATATGTAGTTTTAGATACAATTCGGAAGCGAAAGAGCTAAAGTGAGTTGAAAGCACTACATTTGAGCCATTTTTTGAAGATTCATAATCCTTTGTCTCCATGGAACAAGAAGAAGAAGGATTAGAGCAAGAGGAGACAAGAAAATGCATGAAGATGAAGAGTATAAATTATAGAAAATCAAGTAAAGTCTTGAGAATGCAAGTCACGGCCATGATTCAACATGTCATGGCCATGACTTTCACACATATGTTGCCTAAAACCCTAATTTTTAATATAAATAGACATGTGATGGTAGAGAAGTTTTATGAAAGTTTTGGTGTTTTTGACTGAAAGGAGAGAGAGCTTCAGGAGAGCATGAAAAGGGTGATGGAAACTCTCCACCGTGAAAGACTCATGGAGGGGTAACTTTCCACGCCAGTTCGGAGGCAACATCGATACCAACAACCCAGTTAAGCATTCCTTCCTTGTATTTGTTGTTTCTTTCTCTCTTTAAAAATTGATTATGTTATTCGATGTGTATGGATTTGGGAATTCTGAAAAGATAATTTTAATGAGTTCATTGGATCGTTTTATTATGAACCCATTGCCAGAATATTCAATGTAATCCGTAATTGTTATGTTGAAATTCATTTGTAACGACTAATGGTTCGCAATCATTAAGGAAAACATAACTTAGGTTAAATGACACATCGTATGTAGTTGTTGCCTTGATAATCGGTTTTCCTAATTCATAATGTGGTTGCCCAATTGAATCTAGAGATCGTATGTTAGGTTATTCAGTGGATAAGTTTAATTAATGATCGTATCTTGATTAAACACAACCTAAGAGAAAACTCAAGTTAATAGATTAACTTGCGATTAATAGTTTCTAGAAGAGGTTTAAGAATAACAAATTATCGAAATATGTTTAATTAGGGTGTAGGCTAAGATTGAACCAAAGAACCAGACTCCTAACGAATTCACCACTTTCATCATTTTTGTATGTTTTCTTTAATTTTCTTTTGTCAGTTTAGTTTCATTTTATTTTCTTGTTTGATAAACTAACAAACCCCCTAACCTAAACACCATTTAATTTCATTTCAATAACTTTTACACATACTCTCTGTGAGATCGATCTAGACTCACCACTATTATAATAGTAATATTTTGACTAGCGTTACGACACACTGTCATTTTTGCTTGTCATTTTCCTCAAACTATTTTTGAAATTAACTCATTTTGACCATCAAAACCACACAAGTGTCCATCCTGTAATGATATCTACATAACATTATTGAAATAACCTTGTAACTATTGTGGAGAGGGTTAGACAAGAAGTGTAACTCCCTTAAAGTTTATAATATGATTTGAACATTTTATCAAATTAAGTGAAAGAAAATTTTAAGTTCAATTAAACTTTAATTAAAATTATAATTAATTAAAATTCAATATCAATTGTGTTCAAATAAAATCAAATACTTAATATTATTCCTTATTTATTAAATATCATATATTTAATCATAAAATTTTTAAAAATTTACTATCAATTCTAGCGTGATTAAAATACTTTCTCTCTCTTTAACCCATTTTGTTATGTGTGACTCATTAAGTTCCTAAGTATATTGGAAATGAGTATAAATTATAACCCTAAAATATATTTAGGAATAGATAAATTAAATTCTTTTAATTATCTTTAATTTTTTAATTACATAATTTATATTTATCGATTAAGTTTGACGTCTGGCAATGCATCATGATGACAAAAATATTTAAGAATATCAAAGTAGTTTTGACTATCCTTTTCGTGTATAATTTTTTTATATAATTTAATCATTTCATCATACCATGATTCGATTAAATATAAAGCATGCAATTCATGTCTACTTTATTTGATTCCAATCATGGTAATTATCCACTATTAGTCATTGATCTTATTAATAACATTTGTAAACTATTTTACAAAGTGTCATTTCACCTTGAATAAGGATTTTCTATGGAACACCCCACTCCCGCCGAACCCGAACCCGATATCGATGGTGATACCCGAATCCGTGCCCCGCGAGGGTGGCGTGTC
>JAOQML010133349.1:0-11551 GCA_027568935.1 Erythroxylum urbanii | reverse complement strand
TAATCTAGGTTAGTGGATAACTAATGTAGGATTTTGGGTATATTGGCTAACTAATATAGGCGAGTGGTTGACCAATGAGGTTTTATAATGTGTAACATGAGTTTATGACCATATTGGTTAACTAATGTGACATAATGGTCAACCAATATGTAGAATGGTCAACTAATGCTCCTATTATTGGCTATTGTAATGGCTAGTTTTTATTTTTAATAACTATTTTAATTTTTAAGTATAAACAGATCATATATGATTTATGAGAGTTATCTTAGGCATACTAAAGAATTGATAATAGCCTTGAGATGCTAAAGAATATATATGTATGACATAACATATATAAAGACTTTAGTAATTAATGTGTGTAAGAGAGGGATTTTTGAATTATATAGTTGTGAAACTATTGCAATAGGTGAACTTACTTAAGATACACATTATGATGGTTTTAATCTTGAAAACGATTTGTAAAGGGATGATCACAATAATATGGAGAGTTGTTTTTCACCCATTAAAGGAAGAAATTATTGAATTCCCAAGTGAAACTTAGGGAATGAAAATATGCCAAGAGTTATTCAGTTTAACCACTATAAATAGACTTTTTCTCTCTTTGCCTACTCTTTTTAATTATTATTATGATTGCTTTATGATTATTATATAAAAATTTGTCATAATCATTTATTAAAATAGATAATTTATTCACTATTTCTTAAATAAAACAAACAATGAATACACATAATTCATTCCCCTCTTGTATGCTAACAAATGATTTTGCATTTTTCAAGTAAACAAAGAAAAGAAAATGGAACTAATAAATCCAAAACACATGATTTCATGATTATATTAAGCATTTTTGTATTATGATCCATTTAGCTGTTGATAATCCTTCACATAACTCCAATAAGAAAATTGATTATCATTTCATTTTATCTTTTCCTCAAGTATAAACCAAATTGTTTTCCATAGTTAGCTTTTAGTTGTAATGTTTTAGTTTTCTTCTCAATAATATCCTTCAACCAACTATCAATTTTACCACCATTTAGTGAGGCATACCTTAATTTAAGGGCAATTTGAAAAAAATAAGAGTTATTACAGAAGCAAGGTTGACTTCTTACTTTGCCATTCTCAACCTCCAACTTGTCAATAGATTTAAGATGGACGTTTGATTCCTTTTTGATTACTGTGATTACTAATCTCACAAACTCAAATAGTTCCTCATTAGTTAGCAAAAACAATTGATAAGAAAAACTTAAACATAAATAACATTAAAGCATGGCCAAACATTTCAAGCGATAAGATTTTATTGTATGATGAGGGTCTCAGTGAAAAAATTCTTGCCCTAATTAAAATGATTTTTTTAAAAAAATTTGAAGAGCGATAATTTAATTACAACATCAAAAATGAGAAATTAGTTCAAAGAATTAAACATTAAATTTTTTATACAAATTAATTGAAAATTTTAGTATGAAGAAAAGCCTTTCCATGCAAGTTTTCAAATTACTTTGATAAATATGTAAAAAACAAAATATTTTTCATATTAAGATAATAAAGCCATAGAGTAAAAAAGAATTTGATGATAAATATATTACAGGTTAGATAACAAATGAATTACTCCTCTAATTTTAATGACTGAAAGCTCTATCATATGGTCATTAATTAAATATAATTTTATAAGTGTCAATAAGAAGGAGGCTAAGGGATCAACTATATAAAGAAAACTAACAAGTTGTTTTAGTTCAAAAGAATATGGAAGTTATATAGAGCCTGAATTATTTTTAATGAAATGGATACACACTAATATAATCAAGGATCACAACTTTTGGTACATCAAATGCAATCCATCCTTCTTTTAGACTCTAAATCAAATACTGAAACTATGGAGTTTCATGTCTTAAAGGATCAGGATCGAATTAATAGTTTGGAATGGAGAAAAAATAATGTTTGTGTTTGACAATTAGTACAAATTGGGTCTTTTGAACACTTTAGTATGTTTTGACTGTCTAAGGCTCTTAATACCTTAAAGGGCCAAAACCAACTTGATAATTATTGAGGTGGAGTAACTTTACAGGTTTAGAGGTTTTTCAATGATTATGAACCATAAACCATAGTACATGCCTAACCAAGGGGAAGAAGATAAACTAATTTTGGATTCATTATGGCTCTAAGTGTTTCATTAACAAGTTATGCTTAAACTTGATCAGATTTTTTAATTTTAATGCCTCATGATGGAAATTAGTTTGAGTGCCCCAAAGCTTCTTTTATTATGTGGCTAGTTATAAACAAAGTTTGAAGATGATGTATAAAGTGAAGGTAATTCCTATTCTAAACAATATATGAAAGCTTTGTAACTAGGCTTTAGAGAACTTGAGCCATCTTCTTTCAATTTATAACTTCTCTACTACCTTTTGGCATAGAGCTATACAAGATAATGATTGGCTTCACTTTGTCTCCTGGGCAAAAAAATGTATAATTTACTCACCAAAAAGACTTACTAACCTTCAAGCTTTTGATTAATTATGGTAGACAAAAAAATGTATAATTTACTCACCAAAAAGACTTAATAACCTTCAAGCTTTTGATTAATTATGGTACTTATTCCTTATGAAAAAAGAAGAATTTAAGATTATTCCAAAATAGGTATCTATCAATCCGTGAATTCATTTGCATCAGTCTATAATGAATTAAACAAACGATCCCTGTTTAAAACATTAAGCCTAAACTAAGCTTAGTCCTTGCTTCTAATTGTGGTCTCAATACACGATAACTACATCGCATGATTCTCTTCATTACTTATTCATTAATTCATTTAGGAACTTGAATTAGTTATTATGGAGTGTTCCAGGCTCCATCTGTAAAGTTGCTTATGTATTAGTTAATTTTAATTGTCCCTCTTTAGTTCTACTTTGTATAAGCTCTTCATCTACTATTTTACATATTTTTGGTTCTTAAACTAACTAACATTTCTTTTAATACCTTCTCTTTATTGAAAAAAATACTTTGACAATACCATGGAAAAAAAGGTTAAGAACTTCATACTATGGGAAAAATGATAGATAAGAAAATTTTTATTGTCATTTGTATACATCTAAAACTTTTATAGTGTATTCTCTATTTTTTAGTTAAAAAATTGACAAAATTTCTAATGCTATCTTAACTCCTTGAGTCTCATAAGTAGATGTATAAATGGAATGATTGAAATCTCGAGATGTTAACCCATCTCCTTGGTGCTTGATGGGGTTGAAAATTCCTCTAATAATCATATATGAGTAAAACATGATGGTCCTTAATAACCTCATTTATGATATTTTGTCAAAATTGAGAATATTTTTTAGATCTGTCTAAAATAGACCAATGATAGGCAAGATGATAAATAATTTCTAGCTTACAAAAAATGGATATCAAAGTGTTTAATTGTATGGAATGGATATTAAGAGTGTTTATTCACATGTAATCAGCTAGTAGTCAAGTTTGTTTATTACAGATAATGTTAAATAATGACATAAAACATCTTTGTTATTTTAACATCATTATAAATATGCAAAATAGAAAAAAAGATTGAATTTATACCAAGTTATACCTAGACATTTTCTAATGCTCAAGTCAAATATCTTATAGAGAAAATATATTTAAATTTTTGTAAATATGTTTCTTATTTTTGGTGAATTAGATATCCTTATTATAGCAGACAAAATTAGAATAAGATAGTGATTTTGTCTTTATAAAGATTGTACTTGTAATAAAACTTTAAAGTTCTTATAAATTTTTATTTGGATTGTTCAAAATTGAGATCAATATTTATGGCTGATTGAGAAATTGGATCCTATGACAACTCTTAAAAATTCAAAAAGCTACATTTTATATTGTCTTAGTCACAATACTAGAATTGTAGAGGACTATAATATTTGTAAATAATCATATAGAAGATGTGTCATTAAGAGTATAAGCAATTAAGGAAACTGAGCTAGTAATAGGAAACATTTTTATCATTAATGAGAGAATTATTAATGCACTTCCAGAGTTTCATAAGGATAACTTAGATGTAACATTAGCCTTTAATATTAAAGATGGCATAGAAGTTGTTGAGTAGACTATGATGGATGTTTAACTTGATCTTATGGCATCATGAAAACATTCATAGAGATATAAGAGACCTACATCCTTTATGATGTTATAGGTGAAACAAAGTATTATTTAGGAGAGATTGTAAATCTTCTTACATATGATGAAGTAATAAAGAGTAATCATATTCTAATAATGGATTTTAAATATAGAAGGAATATAATTTATGAAAAATAATGGTATTTAAGAGTTGGTTGAAATTCTATATGGATTCAAAATTAGAAATTGTTATTCCAAACTAAGAAAGATGTTAAAATCAAGTTTGAGAGGCTTAAAGTAAAGCTTCCTCACCAATCTCAATTAAGGACTCATTATGGATCATTATGGCTTTAACAATTCACTTTATTCTTGAATTTCACCAAATGGATGTCATGACAAACTACTTGAATGATGATCTGGTAAAGGAGGTGCATATTGATTGTCCTATATTTTACTTCAAGTGCATGGTATAAATGTAGCTAGCACTGATGAATGTAGAATAATCTCATGAAGACTATAATTACTAGTACTAACAATCATTCTATTATCTAATATAAATAAATAAGTGATAAAATATATTTAAATAAATAAATCTAAATAATAAATAAGAGTTAATCATTTGATGCAATAGATAAGAATAGTAATCAATATATAGAAAAGACTTATATGTAGAATCCTCTCAGAACTTCTCTATACTGGATTTTATCTTAATTTAATGAAAAATTCTTATGTTTGGACTAATAAGAATTCATAAGTTATAATTGTATTCTCTATTAAGACATATAACTCCTATTCTTAGATTAGTTAATTAAAATCTCTTTCAAATTATGACAATCTAAAAATGCACTAATTCGCTCTGTGAACTCTTTTGATAGGTTTTACCCTAACTTAGGAATATCTTTTAGCTTTTTTTGAATAACTCATGCTTAACTATCTTTATCCATATTATAATCTAGTTAAACTTTTCTTCTTTCAAATGTCAATGCATGAATCAAATAATTGAATCTTCCATTTTCTTTCCTTCAATTCAATCAATTCTAAAAACATGGACAAATCTAAAGAAAATTAAAATTTTATTAAATAAAAAATTAATTCAAAACAAAAACCTTAGAATTCATTATATTTAAATCTATATCTCAAGTTAGATATTCGTAAAACAAAGATAATCCAAAAGAATAATAAAGAAAGAAGAGATAAGAATGAGCTTATAGTTTTTGAATGTTGATCCTTCTCGATTGATCTTGATGGCATCTTGCCTTTCTTCAATATTGCTTCTCCTTAAACCAAATAACATTTTTTTAATAAATTCTCTTCATTCAAAAATACTTTGAGAATATCGTGAATAAAATTATTAAGAACTTCATAATATAGGAAAAACTGATAAAGAAAAAAAAATTATTCTCATTTGTATACATCTCAAACCTTTATAGCGTGTCTCTATTTTTTATTAAGAAAATTGACAATTTTTAATGTTATCTTCACTTCTTCTTGAGTCTCATAAGGAGATGTCTATTAGGAATGATTGTAATTCTTCTTAGTGCTTGATGGGGATGAAAATTCCTCTAATAATCATATATATGAGTCAAAAATGATGGTCCCCAATAACCTCACTTAAGATATTTTGGAATAATTAAGAACCTTTTTTGCTTCTCCCTTTCCTCCTTTTATTTCATGAAAACCAATATTTTAAATCAAATATAGGTCAAATACAGCCTCGTGTTAGTCCTATGTTGATTTATGCCCATTTAAACTTATTTTCTATAAAAATTATCACCGACAAAGGTCTAACACAATCTTTTGTTGTTCTAACATGACCCTATATTGCTTTGATATTACTATAGAAAAAAAGGGAAGAAACAAAATAAAACAAAGTTGAACATAGCCTGAACACAAGGACTTTATGTTAGCCTACTAGTTCCTTATTCCATAACACAACCCCAACACACCCTTATATTGGTCCCCTATTCCAGAACATAGTCCAAGCACACCCTTATACTGGCGCCATGTTCTAACTCCTTTCTCTAAACTCATCCCAAATCATTATAAATCAACTCCAACTTATTTGAATTTATTCATTGAAGAGCTTGAAAAAGGATTGTAAACAAAATATAAACCAAATTAAATACTAGATCGTATAAAAATCCTCAAAGTACACGCTAAATGTTCTCTAAATTATGCTAAGAACATGATGTAATTAGCACTTGTCAAATTCTACCACACTTAAGCATTTGTTTTTCCTCAAGATAATCAATTTTTATTATTATCAACTTAATAAGAAGCAATTTCAAGAAAGTATTGAACACATCAAAGATATCAATCAAGATTGTCCATTATTCATTTAGTTGTAAATTTTATTAAATTGTAAGGCATTTAGCTACTTACATCAATCATAAATAAATTTAATTTACTCCATAATTATTAAACATAAACTCAATTCACACCATTCAATTTAATAAAAAAATATATATGAGAAAAATAATTCTACCTTTAAACATTTTCCTATCCTTTATTTAAAACAAAGCATTAACTTTAAACATAACACAAAAGCACTAAGAGCTTATTTGAAATATTAACAAGCCTTTTTTACTCGAGATAAACACCTTGTCACAAATACTCCTAATTACTCCACTAGGTCACTAATATTCAAATGGCTACTATCCTCCACTCCTTAACTTCAACCTTTCTACTTGGAAAGAAGCTAGTGGAGTGAATTTATTTAATGCTTATTTATTCATATTTTTACTTCTTTCTTTATATTTTTATATGGTATAATGAAAATGTTTAAAAATAATTCATATTTAATATAATGTATATGTAAAACATATATAAAATATCTTAATGCAAATCAAATATATATTCTCAAACTTAATAACCCAAATTAAAATTAACGTATTCATAAAAAATTATAACTATTTACCTAAACAAATCAAATCATAATAACAATCAAACTTATAATGAATCATTTTGATCAATATTCTTTTTTGGTAACAAAATTCTTGAATTATTCATTGTTAAGCTAATTATAATAAAATTCTCGAATTATTCATTGTTAAGCTAATTATAACCGACAAAAGTCCATTAAATCTCAATTAAAAGTAAATTTCCAAAAAAAACATCTTAATTAAAAGTAACAAAATTAGAACCATTAGACTAAAACTAAGAAAATAAATTAAACTACTCCTAAAAATCCTATAAGCTACTTAATCAAAACAAAAAACCTAAATGTTAGGTTGTCTCCCAATTATTGTGTCTTTATAAGTCTTGTAATTAGACTTCTTTGCAAGTAATTTGTTCAACCTAGATCTATAATCATCAACTTGCTTTCACGCATTTTCCTAAAGGCTCAATAGCGTGTAAATAAGCCCTACATGTCACAATATAATCAGGATATATGGTATCAAATTAATAAAATCAGATAATAAGGATATATGATATCAAATTAATAAAATCAAGTAAATTCGCTAACACATTTTTTAGTAACAAATTGTCAATATAACAATGAATAATAAAACCTCTTGGATATTTGATTGATTATGGTAGTTTATTTTGTGGGAAACAGGAGCCCTCTGTACTTAAGATAACCATTAAAAGTGTTATGATAACCTCTTTCTTTGACTCCTCTTCTTTATCTTCCTCTTCTTCTTAAGTAATAGCTTCCTCCTACTCTTCAGTTTGCAAATCATCTCCACTACTCAAACATGTCATATTCACTTATTCCCTCAAATTTGGCTTAGTGTATCCTAACAAAATACCTTGCTACTCTTTAAAGACAAATTAAACGAGTTATCCAGTCAAAATTTTATGTTGTGGATGGAGGGAAAAAACACTTTGGTTTCTTAGGTGCTAACCTCGGTTATAGTAATAGCTTTGATAAGGTGCTCCTCAAGACATTGACCCTCCTATTGTTGCTATTGTCATAAAAATCTAGGTGGAACTTGATCATTCTATACAAAGATGGGATAATTGCTTCACCCTAAATTATGAGTATTCCTATAGGGGATGTTTCAAGGCAAACTATTTATAAAAATCGGCTACTCCCATCTATAGCTCGGTGTTTGATATTTATGAATGGGATGACCATAACTACAAATATCACATCATATAGCCAGTACTGATCGTTATATATAGTCCAACATCTTGCATTCATGATTAAGGTAATCACCACCATAAATATCACAACGCATAGATAATATCGGTTGAGCTTCCTAATACATATCATCTTTTCTCTCATTCCAAACTTTTTGTATTATAATCCCTAGAGAATATTGTTTTCTCTATTCTTCCATCGTATTTGTAGTTATAGCAATGAATACCTAAATACTAAAAATAATTCAAAAACATAAGACAAGAAAAAAGTTTTATGAAATAAATAAATAAGGAAAAAAATAAAAATTATCTAGGTTAGTAAAAAGTAAAACGAAGCACAAATAAAAGAAAAAATGACCAGATTAATAAAAATTAGGCCTTCATATTATTACAATTTTCAGCAATAATGCTAAAAACTAGATTAGGGTAATCACCACCATAAATATCACAATGCATAGATAATATCGGTTGAGCTTCCCAATACATATCATCTTTTCTCTCATTCCAAACTTTTTGTATTATAATCCCTAGAGAATATTGTTTTCTCTATTCTTCCATCGTATTTGTAGTTATAGCAATGAATACCTAAATACTAAAAATAATTCAAAAACATAAGACAAGAAAAAAGTTTTATGAAATAAATAAATAAGGAAAAAAATAAAAATTATCTAGGTTAGTAAAAAGTAAAACGAAGCACAAATAAAAGAAAAAATGACCAGATTAATAAAAATTAGGCCTTCATATTGTTACAATTTCCAGCAATAATGCTAAAAACTAGATTGTCTAATATTTTACTTCAAATGCATGACATAGTTGTAATTAGCATCAACGAGTACAAGTCAATCCTATATGGACTATGATTACTAGTACTAATTGTCTTTCTATTATCTAATCTAAATAAACGAGGGATGGAATAAATGAAAATAAGAAAATATAAATAATAAACAAGAGTTAATCATCTAAGGTAATATATAAGAATAACAACTAATAGATGGAATATAATTATATATGGAATCCTCTTGGCAATTCTCCATACTTAAGCTTATCTTAATTTAATGGATAGTTCTTGTTTCTTGGGAAAGTAAGAATTCATAAGTTACAAATATATTCTCTTTCAAGATATATAACTTATATCCTAAGATTGGTCAATTGAAATTCCTTTCAAATCAAAACATCTTAAGAATTCAGTAATTCACTTTGTGAACTCTTTTGATAGGTTTTACCCTAACCTAGGAAGATTTGTGGCTTTCTCTCAAATAACTGATATTTAACTCTCTTTATTTAGATTGGGATCTAGTTATATCTCTTATATCTCGAATCTCAACACATGAATTAAATAATTAAATCTTCAACTCACTCCTCCAATTCAATAAATTATAAGAACATGGATAAATTTCAAGAAAATTAGAAATTTATTATATCAAAGACCAATTCAAAATATAAATCTTAAGGTTCATCATATATAAGTATATATCTCAATTTATTTCATCATAACACAAGATAATTTGTAAAGAACAACAAAGAAACAAGAGATAAGAATGAGCTCATAGTTCTTAAATCTTGATCATTCTATATTGAACTTAATCGATTCTTTCTTTCCTATAATATTGTTTTTCCTTGATGTGCTATTGCGAATCATTGGCCTTAAGACTGATTTCTAGAAATTTAGATTTCTCTCCCTTTTCTCTTCCCTTTTTTCTTCTTTTGTTTCATAAAATCTGATATTTTATGCCGAACATTGGTCAAACAAGGCCTCATCTTTGTCTTGAATTGCTTTACGTTCCCATCATCTTCTTTTCTCATAAAAATAACCTTTAACACAAGTCTAATATAATCCTATATTATTCCAACATTACCTTATATTAGTCTTGTGTTGTTCTAGCCAAAAATAGGAAGAAACAAAGAGAAAAAACGTTAAACATGGCTTGAACATAGAGCCTACACATCCCTTTATTAGTCTCTTAATCTAAAACATGGTACACCTCCACATTAATCCCCTGTTCTAGAACATTACCCTAATACACCCTCATATTTGTACCTTATTTTAATTCCTTCCTATAAATCATCCCCAAATCATTTCCAATCAACTGAAACTTTCAAAAAGTCATTCATTCTTTATTGTAAAGCTAAAAAAAGGCTTCTAAATAAAATGTAAAGCAAATTAAATATCAAATAATATTAAAAAATCATCAAAATAAAAGTTAAATGATTTCTACATCATTATAAGAACATGATGTAATTAACACCTATCACATACGCAATAACCTAAGGATTTTAAGGTAAAGAGAATTGACCACTAGATTTGCAGATTTTAGAAGTCAATTTATCTATTAAGGTAGGCATCATGAAAATGATACGTAAAATTCCATGAGGTAGTAATAGGTATAAATTTTGAAGATATAACTTGACTTTTGTATATACTGTAAATTTAGTGTATCAAGTTCGTGATTGGCCTTGTATGTAGATGATATTATGATTTCCACCAAATATTTGAGCATCTCGCAGAATATAAAAGATCTTTCAAAGAAATTTAACATAAAAGATCTTAGAGAGGCACAGTTTTTTCTTAAAGTGAAGATCCAACAAAATTTTGGGCCTAATATAAAGGATTACAATTATGGTATATTAAGTGATAAGTTGAGTAAGGAGCAATGTCCTTAGAATAAGGTGAAGAAAGTAGAGATAACTAATATACCATAACTGAAAAATTAAAGTCATTAACATTAAATTGTAACAAAGAAAGTATTACACTATATAAGCAAGACTATTTATTATATGCTAGTTTACTAGCATGTAAATGATTTGGAGATCATTTAATATATTGCTGCTTACCTAAGTGTGTGTCTGATAAAAAGTTTATTAGAAATTACATATTTGTGTTAATTGGATGAGATATCTCTTAGAAGATATCTAAATAATATGTTATGCCTACTTTAACCATTAAAGCCAAGATTATAACTTGTTTTAAAGCATGAGCATATGCCAAGTGGATGAAGTTCTTCATTAAAGGGCTTATAGTTATTGATTCAGTTTTAGGCCTCTCTAATAATATATATCTTGTATTATTAAACTTAAATCTCTATTGCCATCCTAACATCCTTATAAGTAAACATTAAATGGGGTTAGGTTTGTGTCATTAACTACTTGACTTAATAGAAGAGAAAAGAGAAGAGTATAGATTATTTTATTTGTTTTACGTGCATTCTAAAAGGGTGATGACACAAGCTTTCCAAAAACAAGAAATAATTATTATTATCCAAATATTTAGAATATAATATTAATTTATTTTATTAGTAATTAATAATATATTTATTTATAATAGCTTATTAATAGTTAATAATATATTAATCAATTTAACATTATAGTAAATTAAGTC
>JAOQML010133302.1:0-16807 GCA_027568935.1 Erythroxylum urbanii | reverse complement strand
TTCCATTCAAAATGCATTCCAATTGGAAAACCCAAAGAAACCTATGCATGAAATTGATCCTAGAATACTTATACCCAGTTGGGATAGTCAGGAACTGGCTGTATCCTTGTCTTTCTTGTTCTTAACTATAGGATGCATCTGAGGATTTTAGAGAAAATTTTAGAGCGCCTCAAATAAGATATGTCAAACATATCATATTGAGTTGTATGTACACTGTCATTACGCCTCACTCCTATAGTTTCTAATAGTTCAAAGTCAAAATATCTAGGAGTAACTAATTCTCTATCTCTAAAATCCCAAAAATGCATAACTTTGTATTTCGAATAAATGGGGAATGAGGCACAAAAAGTGGCCTCGATATCGGGTTTACCTTCACTGGAGACTTGAAGGCGTAATTCATCGATTGGTTTCCGAACTAACATCTTCTTCAGAGCCATTGCGTAAGAGAAGTCTGCAAAAATAAGGAAAAAGAGATGGGTTCATTTTTTAGAGAGAGAAAGAAAAAATCTCACCAAATGCTTTGATTCTTGAATGATTAATGTATAATAAGAGCAAAGGATTGTAAGATTCATGGAAGAGATGAAGAAAATACTAAGAGTTTTGTGTAAGATAAAGGATTTGAGAGAGTGGGAGAGTAGGTTTTTGTGTTTGTAGAGAAAGAGTGTGTTAAAATTTGAATAATGAAGAAAGAAAAAGAGAAGAGGGAAATTTAAATTTTCCTTTGGATGGGTCTTCCTACAATCATGGCAATACCCCTCATTCCCACGATTATGGGTCTTCTCTCTAGAAAATTTTTGGAGAAATTTCCCATAATCGTGGGTTTTCTCTTTAGAAACTTTTTGGAGAGTCTTCTCATGGACGTGAGAAACTTACAAATTCCTACAATCATGGGTTGATGCAATTTTTCCACTTCTAAACCTTCTTCCAAGCCTAGCATGCATTCTCAATGATCACACAACCTATAAACACCTCCAAATTGTCTAACCAATGAGAAATTCGAAGAGAAAAAACAAGTTAAAACTTAAACCAAATCTAAATAAACATCAAGCAAACTCAAATCAGACATAGTTATACTAAATGAATCAAACAAATAAGTAAACAAAGACAAACGAAAGAAAATAAAATTCTATAGGTTGCCTCCCAGGCATCCTTTTTTTTAAAGTCAATAGCTCAACATTCTCCTTATGCTTAAGGTGGTTTGAATGAACGGTACAGTGGTAGTGCAGTCATTGATCTCAAAATCTGCATATGAGCTACTTAGTATAGATTCCACCTTCCTTGTGGTTTTCCTTTCTTCGCCTTCTCCTACGCAATTGTTTCCTTCTGACTGCATTCCCAGAATCCTCTATCTCTTCCCTTTGTCTTTGAGGTTTGATTTCTTTGATATTGGTTGGAAGTAGAGAGGAACTGTTGTCTTTCTTCGACACTTTGAAGGTTATCTGTTGCTTTTCTACCCTCAGAGTTAGTTTATCCCCATCAACGTCAATTATCAACCGAAAAGTAGCCAGGAATTGTCGTCCAAAGACCATAGGGGTTTTTGCATCTTCTCTAATATCCAGTATGTAGAAATCTATAGGGAAGATGAATCTATCAATTTGTACTTGCACATTCTTAATAATCCCCTTTGGTTGGTGCATTGTCTTGTCAGCCATTTTCACTAATATCTTTATGAGCTCTAGCTCTCCTAACCCCAACTTTTGACTAAAAGTGTAGGGCATCATGTTGCTACTTGCTCGCAAATATGCAAATGCTCTGGCTATGTTGACTTCATTGATACTGCAAGGAACAAAAACAATCCTTTGGGTCTTCTTTCTTTTGTGCTATGTTAGGATTTCCTTCTACTATGTGCTCCTTCACCTTTTTCTTGACCGGTTCCTTTAACGTGAGCTTTATTTGTAGTTGATTCGTTATATTCTCGATCTTGTTGACTCAACCTCCTTAAAATTCCTTGTTGCTCTACTTGAACTTGACTTCCGCTGAGCAAAAATAGGATATAAAATTCCAGGTTAAAGCTCCCTGATTGGCTCAAGTACGAGCTCACTTAGAAGGACTTACAAAACTGTTTGTTTTCTCTCTTGTATCTATCTTCCTTCATATGTTCATATGTACACTGACAGTGTAATAAAAACATTCTAAAACAGGATACTAGATAAATAAGGAACGTTACCCCCCTAAACCCTCCTCAGGAGGGCTTTTCTTTAGTTCATTACCCTGCCAATCCCTCCTCAAGAGGGCTTTTCTTTAGATCGCTACCCTCTCAGACCCTCCTTGGGAGGGCTTCTCTTTGGATCGTTACCCTCCCAAACCCTCCTTGGGAGGGCTTCTTTTTGGATCGTTACCCTCCTAAACCCTGCTCGAGAGGGCTTCTCTTTGAAAGTTCTCCCTGAGCAAGATCGAGGGGAGAACATATGTGATACGGATGTGGATTTTCAGGAATCGTTTCTGTCCTTAGGACATTTTCGTTTAGTAGGCCTAGTTCTTTAGTCTTGCAAATTCTTGGGTCAGAGAGATGGCCATGATCCGTCCCCTTAGGTTGGCCTCAGTATTGCTCGTAGACTACTTGCACTTTTAGAAGAAAAAGCATTAACAAGTTTACTTACCTGAACCTCCAAGTTATAAATGGATGAGGCATAATTCTTAACAATCTGGTTAAACTTTGCTTCCATCCTCTTCTGACTTTCCTCCTGGCTGGCAAACATCCTCTTCTGGTTCTCTTCTTGAGTTGCTAGTTTGGACCTTAAAACATCCATCAGTTTGTCCATTTTGCTCTCCATTGACTTAATCCGATCTTGTTAAAATCCAAGAGGTTATTGCGATCTTGCTTGGCCACCTGTATTGTTACTGCTCCTAGAAAAATTTGGATGGTTTTTTCACCCCGGATTATAAGTGTTTGAGTAAAGGTTACTACCTCTTTGTGGCTAGCCCAGGTAATTTACCTGTTCTATATCACTATCTCCTAACAAGAAGCATTCAGCTAAGCCATGATTGCTTTGCCCACATAACTCACACTGTACTTGCATCACTTTGGCCGTAGATGACGATGCTCCTTACAAGTTGCTCAATTACTTTGTAAGGGTCGTGATCTGTGCTTGCAAAGTAGTAACAGAGTCAATAGGGATCATACATTTTTTCTCCTTTTGCCCTTATCTACTCCTCTCACTTGACTACATGCAACGTTGCTCGCCAACTCCTCCAAAAGGTCATGAGATGCTTTAATAGTCTTCCTCATTAAAGAACTTCCAGCGGCTGCATCTATGGTTCCTCTATGCTCGAATTCACATCATTATAAAATGTATACAACAAGAACTCCCTCGAAAGGTTGTGATGGGGACAACTTCTCTGTAATTCTTTAAATCTCTCTCAGGCTTCATAGAGAGATTCCAAATCTCTCTGCTGAAAATTCATGATCTCCTTTATGATCCTCGTCGTCTTGGCCAACAAAAAATATTTCGCAAGGAATGCTTGGGCTAGCTGCTCCCAAGTAGTGATCTACCCCGAACTAAGCGAATTGTACCACACCTTTGCTCGATTTTTCAAAGTGAAAGAAAATAATCTCAATTTTACTACATAATCAGACATTCTATTGAACCAAAAAGTGTCACAAATCTCTAAAAAAAATTAGCAACATTGGCATTTGGGTCTTCATTGGATAGACCATAGAATTGCACACTATTCTGCAATATGTTGAGGAGTGTCAGCTTGATCTTGAAATTGTTAGCTTAAACCACTAGCCTCGTAACTCCTTGAGGACTAAATCCTAGCCTCATAAAGTCCATCAATGTCCTCTCAACTCCTCTTTACTCTCCTTCTTCAGCCATATCTCTTTGTATACTATCTCGATGCTTCAATCTTCTTAACTCTCGTTCGTGTTTTGTGATATCAGGAAACTCATCTTTACTAAATTTTGTTGTTCTTTGCGTGCTCCTTATGTTCACGCACTTGCAAATACACAAGAAAAAGAATCAAAAACTCTTAAATCAAAGTAATCTAAACTAAACAAGAGGCTAAACAAGCAATCCCTGATAATGGTGCCAAAAACTTGTTGATTGTAAAACAGTTTACTAGTTTTATGCTCAAAAATCACAAGTATACGAGTCGTGACTTGTAGTTAAAAAGCAGATATCGATCCCACAAGGATTGTGCTTAGGCACCACTTAATTCATATCAATTTTTGTTTAAGACGCGAAATTATTTTATTGAAATAAACTAGAAAATTAAATTAAAAACTAAATGATTAACAATGAAATTAATAATACCAAAATGCAGAAAATTGGAATTTAAGATTTTAATAATTAGAGATCACTTTTTTCCTATCTTGTCTCCCTCCTATTTTATTAATTGAATTGTGTCTCACCTAAGATGTCCAAACATATTAACACCCTCTCTCAAGGTGTGATTAATTGTCCCTAGTCAAATTAAATGAAAATGATTAAGCAATCTCTTTATCTACCAAATCACTCTACAAGTTTAGCTAGTTATTAAGTTATCCTATGGGTGATCAATTAAATTAGCCAAGATCTCTCTTTCAACTGATCAATTAATATGAAGAATTCAGGTCTATAGAATGTCAACTCTCATTGTACGATACTACATAGATTACCTTACTCAATCTCTCGATCTATTGCAAAGTATAAATGTATTCAACATTTATCAAAGATATCTTTTGTTCAAATCAATAAAATAAGAGTTTTACAAAATAGTTCAAAAGTAATCCCTAAAAGTAAATTAGCCACTCATGGTGTCTATAACATCCCTAACAATTGAATAATCCATCATACAATGACTAAAAGAGATAAAACAACTGGAAATTAAATAAAAAGAACTCCTCTTCTTTGCCAGAATCTGGAAATTTTGGTGTTGGTAAGCTCTTTTCCCAATTGTGGTTGATGATCCTTGGATCTCCACCTTCTCAAAACTCCAAACCTGGGTTTTTCACTCAAGGAGGCTATTCTACGTGCATGTCTCACTTCCCCCTCTCTTCCATAGGAGTTTATTATCTTATATAGTCTAGAAAATCTAAAAATTAAGTGAACCCCATATATATTTAAACTTCCCATGATCATGGGTTCTTGCATTAGAACGCTTCCTCTTCTCTTCTCCTCTTTTGGTCTCTAGCTCAATCTCAAAGTTGCCAACCTCCATTCCTATATCAAAATAATCGATTCTTACCGTAAATTAACATCAAACATAAAAGAACAACAATGAAGATCAAAATAAATGAAATCATATAAAATGAATCCTAAAATACAACAATAATAAACTATTATGCAAGAAACACATGCCAAATACTTAGAAAAATACACACTAATGCACCACTATCAACCATTGAACACTTGAGTGACACTGCGATTGTTCCTCTTGGCCAGGAGTCTTCTCAAAATAGCCATGGGAAAGTGTTCAACAGAAGTGAGGAAGTCTGGCAATGCCTCAGCAATTCTATGTTGAACTCCATAAACCTTTTTTAATTGTGATGCATGAAACACCGAATGTATTGACGACCTTTGAGAAAGCTCCAATTTGTATGCCACCTTCCCTACATATTGTATGATTTTAAATGGACCATAGTATAGTGGGGAAAGTTTCTGGTTGCCCCTCCTTTGGAGCGAATGCTGTTCGTAAGGCGACAGCTTCAATAACACCATCTCATTTACTTCAAACTCCCTTTCTGATATCCTCGCATCTGTGTATTGCTTCATACGATTATATGCTCTCTTTAGATAGAATCTCGTCACATCCATCATGCCTTCTCTACTCGTAAGGGCTTGGTCCACTTCCCACAAGTTAGAGTCTATTGCAACGTATGGTATGTAAATAGGTGGTGGATACCTATATAGTACCTTAAATGGTGTAGCATTGATGGCAGCATGATAAGTGGTGTTGTACCACCACTCAGCTAGGGGAAGCTAATCATTCCACTTCTGTGGAGTTTCACTACAAAAATAATGCAAATAAATTTCTAGGACCTTGTTAACTGCTTTTGTCTGGCCATCCGATTGTGGATGGTAGGCAGTGGAATGTTTTAGCTGCACTCCTTGCAATCGCAACAATTTTTGCCAAATTTTGATCAAGAAGATTGGATCCCTATAACTGATTATTGCTTATAATGTCCCATGCAGCTTGAACACATGAAGGAAGAATAACTTAGCAATGTCAATGGCAGAGCAAGGATGCTTTACTAAAATAAACTGAGAGTACTTCATAAATCTATCAACTACTATCAAAATAACTGATTTCCCTCTTAATGTCAGTAACTATAACATCCCGATACCCATGTTAAGGCTAGAGTAGTAATTTATGAGAAAGTATTGTGAAATTAAGAAAATGCACGTCATGCATAAGTTAATTATGACAAACACATTTATTTTGCACATTCATATGATTGTACATGCATTCATTAGCATTTCCGAATAAATTTGATTTATAAGTGAAAATTGTGGATTAAATTGGAGTGTATTAATTATGATTTGGCAATTTTGGTATATTTTGGATATTTTGAAATTTTTGATAAATTATTTGAGCTAAAAATTTATTTGGTGATAATAGTTATTATTTTAGAATTTTTGGTGAATTATGGATTAATTATCTTGAAATTTAAATTTGCTGTGTATTCGAATTTATTCCACATTTTTGGAGATATTTTGGATATTTTGGAAATTTATAAAAAAAGAGGTATTTTAGAGTAGGAAAAATATTGAAATAAGGGATAAATAGAAGTGTGACAATTGTATTAGAAATTAATTGACAAATGGACAAATTATGGAGTGACAAATGGATAAAATCATGTGTGAAATGTGGACCTATTAGCTATGAGACAAATGGTAGCTTATCTAGCGGACAAGTGGAAGACATGCATTGGAGACATGTGTTAAAGCACTAATGAAAAAAAACGTTTCTGCAGCTGTTTTTCTTAGTTTCACTGAAACCATCTACATCATTTTCCTTCTTATTTGCTCTCCCCATTTTTGGAATTTTGCTGAAGTATAAACCAAGTAAGTTACATTGATGTTTTAATGTTTTAATAGATGCATGCATGAATGGTGTATGTTTTCATGCTTGTGGATCAATACATGAGTGGTTGTTGTTGGAAGAAGAGTTTCAATAATAGAGGCAAAACGAAAATATGCAGAAAAGTGAAGATGAGATTTCTGATTTTGATGATTAAGTATAAACCTTGGATTTTTGTTTTGTTGTGAGTTGTTGAGCTGAAAGGAGAGTAGGAAAGCTGGTTTATGTAATCGATGTAGTAGATATGGAGTGTAAAAGTGGAAAAGTGGAAAAAGGGTTTTCGGTGGAGAAGATGGTCTGCGTTCTAGAGAGAGAAAAGATGATGGGTTGCATGTATAGGTTATGAACTAGAGTATTTCATTGAACAACGCTAAGTCTTTTGCCTATAACTTTTTCATTCGAACTCCAAATAACTTGAAACTTAGACTAATGGATTCCTAAGACATTTTTCTTTATCTCCATAAAAATTTAGAGTTATTTGAATTGGTTTAAAAGTGATTGATAGGATGAAAGTGTGGAAGTCTGCTGGAATGTTATGAATTGAAACTTTTTCATGATCATGCTTTGGTTTTCCACTTATAACTTGAGCTGTAGATCTCTGAATGAGTTGATGTTTTATTCATATTAAACTAGAGACATATTTTTACAACTTTTGTGAAGAAGTATAATTTTAATTCTATCTCTATGATTTTCAAAATTGGCATGAAACTGAGATTTAGCTTAGGTTATAGCATTACCAGGGGCAGAAATCATATCTTGTGGTTATTGAATAAACTGTATTGATGTGGGCCATATTAGGCTGAGCTATCTTCACCCAAGTTGTAGCATATTCTCTTAGCTTGAAATTGGTATAAAGTTTGTAATTAGAGGGAATGATCATATACTAGCCCAAAGTTCAAATGTGCATAGTTTGTGGTATTTTGTGCATAACTCATTGAATATTGAATCAAGCTGGATGATCTTAGTGTCGTTAGAAACTTAAGACACTGTATAACAACTTTCAAAAAGGAAGTGTTGCCTAATTCTATCTTTTACCCTATTAGATTAATTATGCAAAGTTGACCTGAAATCATGTGGGTAGAAAATCTGAAGTGGTTAATTAAGTTATGAAATTGATTTCACATTGTTTTATTTTGGCCCAAATTATAAGTACCAAATGGTATTAATGAGGGCTTTATAGCTGATCAATTTGATGATGAAAATTACAATAAGATACCTGAAATTGTCATTGAACAATGCACTGTGCATATTTTATTTATCTAAGTAAAGGAATATGTTTTCAATTGTGCAAAATGTGATATTTGTGTATGTTATAGAGGAGCACATCAAATGCCACTCGGACATTGCCGGACCATCCAGGCAATAGCTTCTTAGAACGTACTGTGAGTCAACCTAGATGATTTCCTAGGATTGATTTGATTTGAATTTTATTTGATTTGTTAAACTTCCAATATTATTGAACTATTTTTGTGTTGTTTCTAGATTCCAGACCTGAGGTCAGAGGAGTTTAATAGTTGGGCATATATTGGAAGTGTTCTGATTTGATATGAATTTTTGAATGACATTTGATTCTCAACAAAAGTTGAATGTCGTACTTAGGTCCGATGATTGTGAAAAACTTTGTCTAAGCATTTGTATAAGATTTTGATATATGACATACTCAGCATTTGATGCATTTCATAAAATGTATGCTCAGATAAAGATGTTGTGACTTGAGTAGCCAGTTTGAAGCGCTTCCACGTAGAGCTTTGCTCCGTGATATATGTTCTACACGTAGAGCTATGCTCCGTGATTTTGCTCTGACTGAGCCCTATGGGCCAATCTTTGTATAAGTATGTGATAGGCACTCAAACATAATAATAAGAACGAATATGAGTCTCATGCATATAGCGGTCATATAAGATTGAAATTCATGAATGATTTGCAAAACTGTAATGAGTGACCATATGTTATGCTATGATGTGTGAGTATCTAAAAAATAACTATATGTTCTGAATGAATATCTGTGATATATGTGATGTGTATATGTAATCCGGTGAATTCATCAGTGATGGTTCACTCATTAAGTTTGCAAAACTCATCAAAAATTGCAATGTGGCTTTTCAGGTATGAGACAGGAGACCTAGTTCCTTAGTCAGGACTTAAGGAATCTTTTGGATAGAGAAATGACTCAGAGGTTTGTCAGCTGACACCAGAAGTGATATGGTTTTTGTTATGTTTTGTAGTTTTGCTAGAACCTGTATAAGGTTTTGTAAATATTTGTTTGATGGAAAAAGTGTAAGCTTTATAAATGAATGAAGTGAATGTTTTTAAAAAATATAGTGATTTTCGAGTATGTTAAATGATGCCATGTATAAGTTGGATTTGTTATTGCTCCAACATACTATTATCGTAGGTTATGTTCCTAAAAGTTTGGCTTTGTACCCTATATTAGCGGGATGTTGCATTTTTGGTATCAGAGCATAGTTTGGCATCTTTAGGGATGAATATGAGTTGAGATATGATAATTAGTGAGATATTCCGATAATGATCACAACTTGCCGATAGTGATCACAACTTTTGTTTGTTATAAGTCACCTTCCATAGGAGATCACATTGGAGAGTCAACTGACATGGAGTCTGTAGGAGTCAATTTAGAGTCTCCTATACCTGAGTTTGCTCAGATGCCTCTGAGAATTCCTGTGAGGCGAGAAAGAAGATATGATAGGCTAAGAAAGCAGGGAGCTGTAGACTTCTACAGAAGTACAGACCTGACTGAAGCAGAAGGGTGGCTTGAGTGAACTGAAAGAGTGTTTGACCAGATGGACTGTGATGCAAATGAGAAATTTGACTATGCTGTCTCACTCCTACAAGGTCCTGCATATCAGTAGTGGAAAACCATTCCAGGCAGTACCTGGACCTTGTAGTTTAACCTAGGAGGATTTCCTGAGAGTGTTTTGAGAGCATTACATGCCGAAGATTTACATGGATCAGAAAATGAAAGAATTTTTAGTCCTGAAGCAAGGCAAACTCATAGTGGCAAAGTATGAGATAAAATTCGATGAGCTAATGGGATATGCAACTGTATTGATCCCAACTGAAGAAGAAAAATGTAGACAATTTGAGGATGGTTTGAACATGAAGATCAGAACGAGACTAAACATTTCTAACTTGAACAGTTTTACAGAACTTCGAGTAGCCTCGATCAGAATTGAACACTTGTTGAAAGATGGTCAGGTAGAAAATAAACAGGAGGTTAGAGGTAAAAGGCAAGACGAGTCTCAGGCTGATTCTGGCAGAAGTTTCAGAAAGCGTCAGAACAAATCATCTTGATTCCAGTCTAGACTGAGAGAATCTGGATCTTGAGGAAGAGGTAGATTTGTTTAGTCTAGGGGAGGCAGAGGACAGATGCCTACCAATCAGTAACACCAATTGCTTGAATGTGAGCACTGTGGTAAAAAGCGTGGTGGGGAGTGTTAGTAGATATCGAGAGCATGTTTTCGATGTGGCTCATATGAGCATCAGATCAAAGATTGTCCTAAGATGTAGGAAACATAGTTTGGAGCTAAAGGAGGTGCTATGACTGAGACTACAGTTCAGCAGAGTAGAGCTGGCAGACCTGCACAGAGAGGCAGAGGTAGAGGTAGACTTAGTTAGCAGGGCTTAGTGTCAGGACTGAGGTGCAGAGCAACCAGCCACAATCTCAGGCTAGGGTCTACACCATTACCAGACAGGAGGCACAGGACTCCCCAGAAGTGGCAGTAGGTGTGTCGAATGTTTTCAATTTTGAAGCATATGGACTATTAGATCCAAGATCTACACATTCATTCATTACCTTGCATCTGGCATCTAGATTGCATTGTGAGTGAGAGACACTGAAATGTGGATTAGTAGTGAGTACTCCAATGGGTAGCACAACAGTGATTGGTGAGGTATGTAAGAGGTGTATAGTTCGGATTGATCAGGCAGAATTAGAAGCTGATTTGATTATATTGCCACTGAGAGAGATAGACCTCATCTTAGGCATAGAGTGACTCCTGCTCATAGGGAAGTGATGAATTGTTATACTAAGGAGGTAATGCTTGAATCCCCTAATCAGCTGAGATTGGTGTTTCGAGGAGTTAGTAAGGCAATGCCAGCCAGACTAATTTCATTTCTGAGTGCTTTGAGATTGATCCGAGGTGGATGCGAGGCTTATCTGGCCCACGTGGTAGATACTTGGAATGAACAAACCATTTGGGACATTCCAGTTGTCAGGAAATTTTTGGATGTGTTTTCGGCTGAACTACTGGGATTACCCCCAGATAGGGAGACAGAGTTCACTATTGATATTGTCCCAGGTGCCGCTCCTATATCAATTCCTCCTTATAGGATGGTGCCTGTCGAATTGAAGGAACTGAAAACCCAGTTGTAGGAATTGTTAAATAAGTGTTTCATCAGGCCTAGTGTGTCACCTTGAGGAGCTTCGCTATTGTTTGTAAAGAAGGATGGCACCCTAAGATTGTATATTGATTATCGATAGTTGAATCAGATAATGGTTAAAAATAAATATCCATTGCCGAGGATTGATGATTTGTTTGATTAGTTACAAGGAGCTCAGGCATTCACAAAGTTAGACTTGAGATTGAGTTATTACTGGCTGAAGATAGCTAAGACGGATGTTCCTAAGAGTGCATTTAGAACTAGATATGGGCACTTTGAGTTTTTGGTAATGCCATTTGGATTGAATAATGCTCAGGCAGCTTTTATGGCATTGATGAATAAGGTATTTCAACCTTATTTAGATCAATTTTTAATTGTATTTATTGATGACATTTTAGTGTACTGGAAGTGTAGAGAAGATCATGTGGAACATCTGAGAATGGTTCTTCAAAAAATGAGAGAGAAACAGTTATAAGCCAAGTTCAGCAAGTGCGAATTTTGGCTTGATCAAGTAATATTTCTGGGTCACATCATGTCTGGAAAGGGCATTCAAGTAGACCAAAAGAAAATAGAAGCTATAATGAAATGGGAGGCTCCAAAGAATGTGTCTGAGATCCGGAGTTTCCTTAGATTAGCCGGTATTATAGAAGGTTTATCGATTGGTTTTCATTAATTTCGGCCCCTTTAACAAAACTTTTGAGAAAGAATGTGCCTTTTACATGGAATGACGAGTGCTAGAGAATTTTTGAAGAGTTGAAACATAAGTTGACGACAGCGCTGATGTTGACTATTCCATCAAGATCCGTGGATATGTGGTATACAGTGATGCGTCACATCAGGGACTAGGATGTGTATCGATGCAGAATGGTAAGGTGGCAGCCTATGCATCGAGACAATTAAGGTCTCACGAGATGAATTATCTGGTACATGATTTAGAGCTTGTAGCAGTAGTTTTTGCTCTAAAGATATGTAGATATTATTTATATGGCGAGACATTTCAGATATACACTGATCATAAGAGCTTGAAATATCTATTAAGCTAGAAAGAACTGAACATGAGATAGAGAAGATGGATAGAGTTACTGAAAAACTATGATTGCACAATTGAGTATCATTCGGGGAAGGCTAATGTAGTGGTTGATGCTTTGAGCAAAAAGTTAAATACCAGTGTAGCTCAGATCCAATTATTGAGGTTACCGAGCCTGATATAGTTGAGAGCTCTAAATGTGGAGTTGAATTTAGAACAAAGTGAAGCACTGATAGCTACATTGAAACTGAGGCCAATATTGTATGATTGGATCAGAAGAGTACAGAGTAAAGATCCTGAAATGGTGAATCTGAGTTTGAATTTAGAGATGATACGTTGTGGTTAAAGCAGAGATTATGTGTGCCTAATGTTGATGATTTGAGGAAGGAAATCTTAGAAGAAGCTCATATGGCCGCTTATGCTATGCATCCTGGTACTACCAAGATGTATAACACATTGAAACAACATTTCTGGTGGCCTAAAATGAACAAGCAAGTAGCAGAGTTTGTTTCTAAGTGTATAACTTGCCAATAGATTAAGGCTGAGCATCAGGCTCAAGTTGGGAAATTACATTCGTTACCTATTTCGGGGTAGAAATGGGAACGAATCATGATGAATTTCATTATGGGTTTGTCGACCGAGGCAACATGATGCCATTTGGGTCATTGTGGATAGACTAGACAAATCAGCTCTTTTCTTGCCAGTGAGAGAAAATCTTTCACTACATCAGTTAGCTCAGCGATATGTGAATGAGGTTGTGAGATTACATGGGGTTCCAGTGTCCATAGTTTCAGACAGGGACCTTAGATTTACCTCGAGATTTTGAGGTAGTTTACAGACAGCTTTGGGTACCAAACTGAATTTCAGTAAGGTCTTTCATCCTCAGAAATATGGTCAAAGTGAGAAGACGATTAAGACTGTCGAGGATATGCTCAGAGCTTGTGTTGTGGAGTTCTAGGGAGCATGGGATAAATATATAGCTTTGATTGAATTTGCTTACAATAATCAGTATCATAGCAGTATTGGTATGACTCCATATGAGGCGTTGTACGGCAGGAAGTGTCGTTTGTCTTTATACCTGGATGAAGAGGGTCTAAGAATTATTGAAGGCCCAGAATTAATTTAGGATACCATTGATAAGATAAAATTGATCTATAGCAGAATTAAAATGGCACAAGATAGACAAAAAGCTATGTGGTTCAACACAGGAGAGATATGGAGTATCAAGTCGGTGATAGGGTATTTTTGAGAGTATCACTTTAGCGAAGTGTACTAAGATTTGGCAAGAAGGGTAAGTTAAGTCCGAGATATATTGGTCCATATGAGATAATTGAAAGAATTAGACCATTGGCTTATAAGTTAGCCTTACCTTTGGAAATGGCTCAGATACATAATGTGTTTAATGTAAGCATGCTTAGGCGATATCGGTTGGATCCAACTCATGTTATACCAAATTAGGAGATTGAAGTCTCTAGTAATCTGAGCTATGTAGAAGAACTAGTTAAGAGAATTAGCTATCAGAATAAGCAATTGAGGAACTAGGTGATTCCAATAGTGAAAGACCTTTAGAAGAATCATTCAAGTGAAGAAGCCACATTGGAAACGGAGGAGCACATGAGGAATCAGTACCCCTACCTATTTGATCATTTAGGTAAGAATTTTGAGGACGAAATTTTTGTTAGGAGGGGAGGGTTGTAACATCCCGATACCCATGTTAAAGTTAGAGTAGTAATTTATGAGAAAGTATTGTGAAATTAGGAAAATGCATGTCATGCCTAAGTTAATTGCGACATACACATTTATTTTGCACATTCATATAATTGAACATGCATTCGTTGACATTTCCAGGTAAATTAGATTTATAAGTGGAAATTGTAGATTAAATTGGAGTGTATTAATTGTGATTTGGCAATTTTGGTATATTTTGGATATTTTGAAATTTTTGATGAATTATTTAAGCTAAAAATTTATTTGGTGATAATAGTTATCAATTTTAGAATTTTTGGTGAATTATGGATTAATTATCTTGAAAATTAAATTTGGTGTGTATTAGAATTTATTCTGCATTTTTGGAGATATTTTGGAAATTTATAAAAAAAGAGGTATTTTAGAGTAGGAAAAATATTGAAATAAGGGATAAATAGAAGTGTGACAATTGTATTAGAAATTAATTGACAAATGGACAAATTATGGAGTGACAAATGGATTAAATCATGCGTGACATGTGGACCTATTAGCTATGAGACAAATGGTAGCTTATCTAGTGGACAAGTGGAAGACATGCATTAGAGACATATGTTAAAGCACTAATGAAAAAAAAAGTTTCTGCAGCTGTTTTTCTTAGTTTCAACGAAACCATCTACATCATTTTCCTTCTTATTTGCTCTCCCTATTTCTAGAATTTTGCTGAAGTATAAACCAAGTTACATTGATGTTTTAATGCTTTAATAGATGCATGCATGAATGGTTTATGTTTTCATGCTTGTGGATCAATACATGAGTGGTTGTTGTTGGAAGAAGAGTTTCAGTCATAGAGGCAAAACGAAAATATGTAGAAAGTGAAGGTGAGATTTCTGATTTTGATGATTAAGTATGAACCTTGGATTTTTTGTTGTTGTGAGTTGTTGAGCTGAAAGGAGAGTAGGAAAGCTGGTTTATGTAATGGATGTAGTAGATATGGAGTGTAAAAGTGGAAAAGTGGAAGAAAAAGGGTTTTCAGTAGAGAAGATGGTATACGTTCTAGAGAGAGAAAAGATGATGGGTTGCATGTATGGGTTATGAACTAGAGTATTTCATTGAACAGCCCTAAGTCTTTTGCCTATAACTTTTTCATCCGAACTCCAAATAACTTGAAACGTAGACCAATGGGTTCCTAAGACATTTTTCTTTCTTTCCATAAAAATTTAGGGTTATTTGAATTGATTTGAAAGTGATTGATAGGATGAAAGTGTGGAAGTTTGCTGGAATGTTATGAATTGGAAATTTTTCATAATCATGCTTTGATTTTCTACTTATAACTTGAGATGTAGATTTCTGAATGAGTTAACTTTTTATTTATATTAAACTAAAGACATATGTCTATAATATTTGTGAAGAAGTAGAATTTTAATTATATCTCTATGATTTTCAAAATTGGAATGAATCAGAATTTTATCTTAGGCTATATCATTACTAGGGACAAAAATTATATCCTGTGGTTATCGAATAAACTGTATTGATGTGGAACAAATTAGGCTGAATTGTCTTCACCAAAGTTTTAGCTTATTCTCTTAGCTTGAAATTGGTATAAATTTTGTAATTTTTGGATATTTGAGCTGAAAGATATGAGTTGTACAATTAGAGGGAATGATCATGTATTAGCCAAAAGTTCAAATGTGCACAATATGTAGCATTTTGTGCATAACTCATTGAATACTAAATCAAATTAGATGATCTTGGAGTTATTAGAAACTTATGACACTGTAAAACAGCTTTTCAGAAGGAAGTGTTGCCTAATTCTATCTTTTATCCTATCAGATTAATTATACAAAGTTGACCCGAAATCATGTGGGTAGAAAATCTGAAGTAGTCAATTAAGTTATGAAATTGATTTCACATTGTTTTATTTGAGCCCAAATTATAAGTACCAAATGGTTTTAACGAGGGCTTGATATCTGATCAATTTGATCATGAAAATTACAATAAGATACCCGAAATTGTCATTAAACAATTCGTTGTGCATATTTTATTTATTTAAGTACATGTGCATAAAGGAAAATGTTGTCAATTGTGCAAAATGTGATATATGTGTGTTAAAGAGGAGCACATCGGATGCCAATCGGAAATTGCTTGACCATCCAGGCAATAATTTATTGGAACGTACAGTGAGTCAACCTAGATGATTTCCTAGGATTGATTTGATTTGAATTTTATTTGATTTGTTAAACTTCCAACATTATTGAACTATTTGTGTGTTGTTTCTGGATTCCGGACCTGAGGTCCGAGGAGTTTAATAGTTGGGCATATATTGAAAGTGTTCTGGTTTGATATGAATTTCTGAATGACATTTGATTCTCAACAAAAGTTGAATGTCGGACTTAGGTCCGATGACTGTGAAAAACTTTGTCTGAGCATTTGTATAAGATTGTGATATATGACTATTCAGTATTTGATGTATTTCATAAAATGCATGCTCAGATAATGGCGTTATGACTTAAGTAGCTAGTTTGAAGGGCTTCCACATAGAGCTTTGCTCCGTGATATATGTTCTGCACGTAGAGTTATGCTTCGTGATTCTATTCTGATTGAGCCCTATAGTCCAATCTTTGTATAAGTATGTGATAGGCACTCAGTCACAATAATAAGAACGAATATGAGTCTCATGCATATAGCGTT